>WSYH01001623.1:0-113311 GCA_036426205.1 Ascaphus truei
TCTCTCTCTCTCTCTCTCTCTCTCTCTGTCTCTATCTCTCTCTCTGTCTCTCACCTACACTCTCTCTCACTCTGGATCTCTTATTTACCCTATATATCTTAACTGCACTATACTACACCAAAATAACCTACACTGCTTTATTCCAGCTCTGACTCAAGCTTCACACGGAAGACATCGGAATCCCCCCTAACCCAGAAGAAAGGTAGGGAATACATCCCCTCCAATGTATAACATTGTGGGAATGAGGGTACCTGGACATTGAGGGACTGCGGATCAGGTAAGATCCCAGGCGGGATTGCTGCTTTAGATATTGTGACGCGGGGGTGTCCAGGCACTGGTTATGGGGTTCAGGAACATTTACACACACACACTCACACACGTAACAAGGACTAATTGTAGTATAATGTAATACAATAAATAAACTAATGTCAAAAACGAATGTTGGTCATACTATGAATTTATTCATTTTTTTTTAAAGTGGGCCTGGGGGCGGGATTAGGGCAGGGTTGGAGGCGGGACTAGGGTGGGGTTGGGGGTGGGACTAGGGTGGGGTTGGGGGCGGGGTTGGTTGCGGGGTTGGGGGCGGGACTAGGTGGCGAGTAGATTTTTGGGTGATTTGTCGAACACCGTATATATATATATATATTTATTTATTTAGTGTGGGGCTGTTGTGTGTGTATTTGTTTTATTGTGGGTAAGGGGGTATTTGGCCCCAACAGTGTTTTGTTTAGGGCTTGCGGGTGGGTAGCGGGAGGGCTTAACCCCTTCATGACCGTAGCGGTATTAACCGCTACGGTCGTGAAGGGGTTAAGTGCTCCCGCAACCCCCCCGCAACACCTAAACAAGCAACAAAGGCCAAATACCCCGTTCACCCACCCCCGCTACCCAAAATAAACCTGGAATGTCTGGTTAACCCCTTCATTGCCTTAGCGGTTAGCCGCTAAGGTAATGACGTGGGCTTTACATGCATTTTTCCTGCCTCGGATGCATGCCGGGGGGCTCCGGTGCTGGTATTAATGGTATCAACTCCGGAGACCCCCGGCATCAATCCCAGCCAGGAAAAAGGCCTGATTTTTTCTAAGTGCCGATCCGCCGCTCATCCGCAGCCTCTCACCATCAACTTGCCTACTTTTTGTGGCGTGCCGGATTCGCCAGAAAAACGCCATTCTAGAGTGGCGAATAGCGGCGCAAAGCTACTTGCCACTACTAGAATTGAGCGTGGCGGAAAAAATGGCTAGTTGAGGCGAAAAGTGCCTTTTTCCCGCTCCGATGGCGGGAAAAAAAAACCGCCAAGCACATTGGCGTTTTTTTTGCTTTTTGCCAATTTTTCACCCCTTACTGAATAGGGGTAGGCATTTTTGGCGTGAAACGGGTGAGAAGTGCTTTTCCGCCGCTTACTGCATGACCCCCTTGGTATGATCAGAATGCCCGTAGCAGAGATTTCAACCCAGGACAGCCAGTACTTGTTCTCAAACCCACTCGGGTGAACAAATTGATGGCTGCCTGGTCGGGAACGAATTCGGGGCTCCGAAAGAGGAATGAGTGCAACAGGTAGATGCTGAGGCAGGAAGGAATAAAACCTATCACATAAATATGCTCAAGGAGTACATAGCATTGAGTGTGGCATCAGTGCTGGCCATTTGTAGCACACCGATGGGGGATCCGGTAAGCAATGCTCTGCCAGATCTCCTGGAGGATGCTAGGCAGGGAGCTACTGTAAAGATAGGATCTCAGCTGAGTGTCAGGCAGAGGGCAGAAGCAAGGGCTATGCTAGAACAGTATAGGGCTCTATTCACAGATAAGCCAGGCAAGACACAAATTACAGATCACCCAGTGCTTACAGGAGATCTGAGACCTTTGCATAAGCATGCTTACAGAGTATCAGCAGAGATTAAGGGTAGTATAGAGAGGGAGGCAGAAGAGATGCTGGCCCAAGGGGTACTTGTACCATCCCAGAGCCCTTAGACTTCTCCGGTAGTCCTGATACTTATGAAGAATGGGACCACCCGGTTCTGTGTGGACTACCAACAGCTCAATGCAGGGACGGTGTCAGATGCCTACCCCATGCCTCGCATGGATGAGTTGTTAGATGAACTTGCGGGGGTAAGTTATCTTACCACCATGGATCTGAGCAAAGGGAATGGCAGATCCCCTTGACCCAGGAGGCTAGGGAGAAGTCAGCATTCATTACTCCAAGTGGCCTCTATGAATTTCTAGTGATGCCATTTGGGATGAAGAATGCATCGGCTACCTTCTAAAAACTGGTCAATTATTTGCTGGAGGGTATGCAAGGGTTTGCAAGGGCATACCTGGACGACATTGCTGTCTTTAGTAATTCACGGGACTCACATTTAGTGCACGTAGCTGCGGTGCTAGCCAGGATTAGGTGTCACGATTGGCACACCTATTAACACATTTATATTTTGTGGATCCCAATTGAGCATACAAGTTGAGCAAAATAAATTGTCATTTATTTCCTTGATAGACAGACACACAACAACCTTAGAATACACTTAATAATTACACTTTCTGTATAGAGAAACAGGATAGAATGTCCAGAAAGGTGCAAAGCACCAGAAGATTGTCCTTTAAAATGCAGTCCTTTTGCAAGGGCGCAAATTGCCAGCCCAATCCTTCTGTGAAAGTGCAAAGTCTTTTCTGGTTCTTTGGGTTCGTTCTGGAATACCCAGGGCTAACGAAATCCTGAAGCAGGGCTAGTTTCCTTGTTGCGATGTTTTTAACCCCTTGCGTTCTGGAATCGTAGCCACTGTACTTAGATCTTATCCGCTTGAAGAAATCAGGTAACAAAAACAACACAGGAATGAGGGTTACAGGCCTCTTTAAGGTCAGGGGCCCTTGGAGTTTTACATTAGCCTCATCCCATTGGCAAGGAATTATCTTCCTCCTATCATAACCTGCCATGTGATGTGGGAAAATCCTACAGCCAGCCCAGGTAACTCTGAGCATGCTCAGTAAGCAGCTTGGTAGCACTGCTGAGTAAAAAGGGGCCACTCATTTCTGGGGATGCAACGTCTGGAGTTTGGTCCCAAGGTGTGAAAATCCAGGATGAGTAACAGGATCTGCTACTCAGAAAGATCCTGATTAAGTGACACTTTAAGACTCTTGGGTCTTTCATCCGCCAGACCCATAGGCATCGCCTCAACAGAGGACTCATGTATGCATAACATTTGTTCCTTAATGCATTACAAAGGCAGGCAGAAACAATACCATCCTGCCTGTACATTTTAAAACCGCAACAGAAAGGCACTACATAAATATATGTTTCCCTTATGACAAAGTTAAGTTTTTAATATGTGTGTGCTTGGGGGGGTTACACTGAGGCTGCACACCAAAAATCAGGGATCTGGCTCACTCCGTTCCTAAATTAACAGTCTTAATGGAACGGCTCCTGTTATTCAACACTGCAGGTAGAGACTAGCCTGCAAAAAGGGGACAACAATGCATAGAGGGGAAAATGGTACAGTACATGGGAACAGCATATAAAATTAACCCCTTCATCCCCAATATGAAATAGGGGTAACCAGATGAGCACACTGCTTTTATTAATGCGCTGATTACGCCCATTTTTGTCACATTAGGGAAGCAGGACTCACCTTGAAACCCACCAAGTGCTTAGTAGGGATGGCAGAGGTACTGTACCTAGGGGACAGGGTGGGTGGCCAGAACCAGCCAAGGTGGAAGCAATAGTTTTATATCCGGGGACCCCCTGCTTCCTGAGATACAGGCCCCGTTATGAGGTGCCGGTATCTCCTATGCATTGAGAGAGCCCGATCACGTGACGCGGGACATTTCCATTCATAGGAGATACTGGAACCTCATAAAGGTAAGGGATGAGGGAGTGTGTCCTAGATTTGACCAATGGGTGATGCAAGCAGCTTCAGATTGAACTTGCCTGGTAGCCAAGCTAGAGCTGGTGGGGAAGAAAAGGGAAGGGGGGGAGGAGAGAGACAAAGAAGGGGCTGATGTTGTAGTAATATAAAACACCTTTAATTAAATGACACATAAAAAGCCCCCCGAGGGCGTACTCACACATGTACTGCCACTCAGGGCACATAAGGGTATTTACAGCCAATGGCTGTCGGTGTGCATCTACTCCGGTCTCTGGCGTCTCTGACGATCCCCATAAGCGGCCGCTGGGGTTCTCATGCAGCTTGACTGGAGTCGGCGTCTGGCGTCACGATCAACCGGGAACGGATTGCCTCCTCCTCCTCTTCCACTCAATGCGTTTCGCAAGATAGGGTTAACTTGCTTCGTCAGGAGTGTAGCATCTTCCTCCCCTCACTAGTGATTTAATTTCCACGATCTCATTGGCTGTAGTCTGGAGACATCAGGGGGTCACGTCGGTCGCAGGTGGACCTCCCCACCTCTGTCCACTCCCGTGGCTGTGCGGCTCCTCCTCGCCCGGCCTCCACTGCTGACGGGGACTCCCAGTCCTCCCCATGGGGCTGCTGCAGCCCCACGCAGGGCTAGTGCTCAGGCTGCCTGCCGTTGGTTGAGCGCATCCTTGCTGTTTTGGACACATTCCAGCACCAGCTAATTATTCACTGCTCTTGCAGTGAAGCCACACTCCCTCCCACACGCTGGGTAACTAGTTAACCCTAAACTTATCACCTGGCAGCCTATTATGGAAACCAATCCTGGACAGCTCCTAGGGCTCCTCCAGGCCTGCCTACCGTTTAACCATTGGTCAGCCACAGTACTTAATGCCTGTTCTGCCCTCTCACATCGCTTCGACATAGTCTCTGCTACAGACGTCTATTCTGGCATTCCTTTGTCTTTGTGCATTCAGTGTTCGACCGGCTTGGCGGATGAATTTACCTGGCTGTGACCCGGCTCCCTCCGACCAGCTGCTTCTTCCATACCTAGACCTCAGCTCAGGTAAAAATTTGTCCCTGAAGAAGCTCCTGTGTGGAGGGAAACGCCATTGGACGGCAATGTTGCAGTCTTCATACTTGGAGCTGTTAAATGTAGTGTCTGCAGTCTCTGGTCAATGTGTAGACCTTAGTAGTCAGTTATGTATTCATTTATTTTTCAGTCGTGTGCCTGCATTCTTTGCTCCTATGTGAGGCGTTTCCAACAGTCGGTACTGTGAATTCACCCAGTATGCTGTGTGTTTGGCAGTTTTGTGATACAGTGAATTACCATCATATTAATGTATCTGCCTACACTATAACTTTAGCACTCTATCAAATATACTGCTAATTTTTCATTGACAGTGCGTGTAGTGATGTGAATTTAGCAAGGAAGCTGGATATTTAATCCGTCGGCCACTCCAATTGTGATATTATATTACTTTTTACAATTGGTCTCACCGTTGCTCAGGGGGTTAACAAAGCATCCTCCGTCCTCTATATCCCAATAATATTGAGTGGTCAACTGGGATAGTATGACTTATAATTGAGGCAATGATGCTGATAATGTGATTTAATATATTTTTAAATTCACATTACACATAAACTTTTGGTAATATTGTTTATGAATTATTAAAGTGTAATTTTTACCACTTTGTTGGTGTGCATTTAAGTGAATTCTTTTAGGGGGCACATCCTTTTGTGTTCACCTTCTCCCTTTTGTCTGAGGACTCAGCTTGGACCTGACACTTCGCAGGATCTCTCTCTCCCCGGACTTTGGCTAACGGCAAACACTTCGCTTATTCAGTACAGCGGTTACGGCAAGTATTGCTACCACTGGTCACACCTGGCCTGGTAACCGCCAAAACATAACACTCCGGACACGTCCCGTCTGCGGCGGGTGAGTGCACATATACACCCCATCATACAGTAGAAGGACGAAGTCTGGTCTGCGGGCAGAGCCAGCACCGGCGTTAACAAAGTCCCATGTCGGCGCCATGTTGGTTTTGGTTGACGTCAAGTAAAGGTAAATGAAGCACAGCCATTCTGATTGGATGGCTTCATTTCCTTTAAACGACGTCACATTTGGTTAGCCATATCCAAAATCACATGCTTTTCACGGACCAATCAGGACCGTGCAGAACCATTTGATGCAAAATGTGACGTCATAGAGCCAGAAAAGCCTATGTCGTACATTTTCCAGCTTGACGCAAGTGGGGAGAGACCTCCCTCTGAAGATAATGGACGTGCGTCACAAAGAAGAAGTAGCCAGAGACCCCGAAAGACCCCGCAGACGGTGAAGAAGACCCGAAAAGAAGACCACAACGGGTATGATTATATAAGGACAAGAAAGAAGACACCACATGGTACAAAGGTTTATTATTTATGGGTTGCTGGTTCCTGCTTTGGATTTGTTGCAGAAATAGTGGTTTCCCTGAAGTCGGTCATTGGTATCTAATGGTAAGTAAAGTCAAGAAAGTATTTTATTTAAGTTGTATTTTTTTTCTCACAAGCTGATTTTTTTTTTAAATGTTCAATTCTGCCCATGTTGTATATATCCCTCTGGAGCTATATACTACATTCAATGATTACTTTGTGGGGTGTGACACGAACTTATTAGCGAAACACAGCACAAACCCCAAACATGAATCTCATCCTGGGAGTATCCCTACAGACCCCACCCGCCCACAACACTGCCCACAATTTTCAATTGGCGCCAGTATCTGGAAGAGAGATTATACAAGCAGCTCTCAAACTAAAAACTAAGCAGCCAATGTGGACCGACTACTACTCTAGGTTCTACGACACTTGGTGCCCCAAGCCAATTGCCAAACCATTGCGTCCATAGTCAACTCATCCTGTCTGCAGGCCATATACCTAAGACCTGGAAAACTGCCAGGAGTGTCCCAATCTTCAAAAGTGGGGGAACAAAAAACTGTCTCAAACTACAGGCCAATCTCACTTCTCCCAATTCTATCCAAAGTCATGAGAAAATGTGTCCACTCCAATTAAGCGATTTCTACCACCAAGACAAATTTCCCTAGCCAATTCCAATCTGTGTTTCGTCCCAAACACTCCACCGTAACTACCTGCTAAAAGTTTGCAAGAAATCAGTTGTGGAAATGGAACGGGGACAACTCACTGGTGCAGTATTCCTAGATTTGCAAAGGCTTTGACGCAGTCGATCATGCATACTGCTTAACAAACTCCAGGCTCTGGAATAGGGAAAATGCTTTAAATGGTTTCAGTCTACCTATCAGGAAGATACCCAAAATGTCCCATCTCAGGCTCTAACTCCAAACCCCTGGATAATCACTGTGGTGTCCGCAAGGCTCTGTTATGGGCCCCATACTCTTCCTCAGCTGTTCCTTTAATGATCTTCCCCACAGGCTTGTAAGGAAAGCACTTTCATGACTACCAGTATGCAGATGACACAAACAATTCACTATATGTCACAACAGAACATGAGCCCTCTCTGACTTCAAAAACATATTTCAGTATGACTTTTGAGACTTGAAATGGATTTCCAAAACCAAACTGTTTTTAAAACACTGACAAGACGTAACAATGGTATTTGGGCCAAGAAAATTTGATAAAGCTATACCGTGATGAGCTCTCGATTTAGAACTGTATCAGAAGCAGATTGCTAATGCATTATGACTACTAGGGAAAGTATATATGCTCGGCTCCTCAACCCACTTTACAAACTTACCACCTCTACAATTCAAGGTCGTTTTGTGCTCCAATGAAACTACCAACACACCCATGCGAAGATGTCAAAGAAACTACTTGGTAACTAGAGCTAGCGCAAAGTTCCTGTCCTGTCTTGCCTTTAAATTCTTCATGGGTAAGCTAACCAGGTACCTGAACAGCTCCTCACCCCTACCACCTGCAGCACTATCACTGAGATCAGCTTCCAAAAGATTCTGGTCCCAGGCTCAACAAGTATCCGGACGTTCTCTTCTCCTTCCGTGACCCCCAAACTGGAACAACACCAGGAGACTCTCACATCCACCACCAGCAGTTAATTTTCAAATCTAAGGCGGTCTCACCTTTAAACTGGTCTCGTAAAACTGTTTCATACTCATGATATACATTTCTTTAACTGTGCACGCAATGTCTTGTACTATAAATGTATTCCTGTTTTTAGTAACGGTACTTGTAACAGTACTATTTGTTTACTCTGTGCCCCAGGACATACTTGAAAACGAGAGGTAAACTCTCAATGTACTTACTCCTGGTAAAATATTTTATAAATAAATAATTAAATCTGACTCTAAAAACTGAACTAACTCGCTACGAACTGCTGTTATAGGCCGCCCTAAGCCACAGCAACCTTGGATGGCTTTTAGGGAAATCTAGGCCAAAGGATACCTATTCATATGCGGAGGATAATGTCCTTTACGTGGGCACTTTCCTGCCACATCACTACAACCCTCCGAATCCTCTTCGACCCACCCGGGTCCCCTTGGCTAACTTCCTAACCTCTGCAGCAAAACACAACAATGCACACCACTCAACCTGCAGCAACCCACTGCAATGCGCACAACTGTGCCTACTGTCAGACGCTGACAGCACTACCAGCCGTGACACTGACAAGACTGCCACCCTCACACACCTAAGGGTTAGAGTCCTAACTATGGGCCCTCCCTCAGTACCTACCCGCTTACCCTGGTGGGGATTGGGGCCTGCCTGGGATATGGGGACACCTTACCTGGTGTAGGAGCACAATTTTCCTACACCCTTCCTTCCCCTTCCTGCTCCCAGCTTCAACTGCCAAAACGTGGTCCCGCAATATTGTAGCTTCTCCACAGGAGAAGCTGCAAAACCCTATTGCTGGCGTGGCGGCCGTGATGTGGGAGGAAAGGGCAATCCCCAGAGGCTGCTGGGAATTGTAGTCCACTCAGGACTCTTTAGCATTGGGACAGCGTGCGCTACCTTACTGCACGTGAGCGATAATGCGCACGCTCGCGCAACCTAGTCATGGGGCCCCCGCTAGCTGGGTACGCGCGAAGAGCTCCGGGGACTCGGAGCGCTCCCTGCTCCGGCCCCCACCTTGTGTTGTGCGGCGGGTCCGTCGCTGCCTCCGGCGGCACCCGCGATCGCTCGGCACGCTACAGAGGGGGTCTCGGAGGCAAAATAAGACCAGGGGCTATATATGTATATTGTATATATTGTGGTTGTAGAGATGGCAGTATGTAATAGCCCCCACAGTGGTGGTTGTTTGGGTTGTGGGTGGGTCCGCTTGAGGGCTTAACCCCTATGACCGTTGCGGTATTAAACCGCTATGGTAATGAAGGGGTTAATTTGACCCGCAACCCCCCGGAAACCATAAACACCACCCAAATTCCAATACTCCCTAATACTCAATGCCGCTCCCCACAGAAATCATGGGTAATGGATTGTTAACCCCTTCATTGCCTTAGCGGTTGCACGCTAAGCCAATGAATTGGGTGTTAATGCATATTCCTGCTTCCGATGCATGGGGGGGGAGGGCTTCGGTGCTGGTATTAGTGGTATCAGCTCTGGAGCCCCCTGCATCACTCCGAGCCAGGAAAAGGGACAGATTTTTTCTAGTCCCCTATCGCCGCTCAGCACCAGTTCTTGCCAACTTTTGTTGCCGGAGCGATTGGAGAAAATCTCTCCATTTTAAGCCGCGATCAGCGCCGAGATGCTGATCGGGGCTACTAGAATACAGCGGGTTTTAAAATTGGCGAGATATTACATCTCGCCACCAGCCGCGGTGAGTTTTTTCACGCCAATAAAAAAACGGCGGATTTTCCTCATCTCGTAAGTTTTTCGCCCATTACTGAATTGCTGTAGGCATTATTGGCAAAAAAACTGGCGAGATAGGGCTTCTCGCCGGTTTTGCTAGGCCCCAGTGTCAGTTACCTTTCAGACACAGATGGCGCTGTGAGCGCTGAACCAAGCGCTGATTGAAGAAGGTGGTGTGTATGGGAGGGCCACTTTGAAGTATATGTATCCATGTTAAGACTAGAACTACAAACCGCAAAGGTTAACCCTTTGCGGTCCAATTAATTTCATTAAGGTCTAATTTAATTTTCGGGATAAAAAACACAAACAGCTTTTTTTTTTGCACACACTCACAGGACACACTCACGCACACTGCACACACTGCACACACTGCACACACTGCACAACACACTGCACACACTCCACACTCAGCACACTAACACCATCACAGACACACTGTGCACGCTCACGCACACTGACACACTCACGCACAGCACACTGCAAACACTGCGCACAGCAAGCACTGATGAACACACTCACAGCATACGCACTTCACACACTTTACACACTCACAGCACACTGTACACACTCACAGCGCACTGCACACACTCACAGCACACTGCACTCACTCACAGCACACTGCACCCTACGCGCCATACTGAACACACTCACAGCACTGCACACACTCACAGCACACATGCACCATCACAGCACACTGCCACACTCATCACAGCACACTGCACACACTCACAGAAACACTGTAAACAAGCACCACAATGCAACACTCACAGCACACACTGACCGCAGATACTAACAGCACACCACTCACAGCACACACTTGCGCACACTGAAAACACTCACAGCACAATGTGCACACTCAAAGCACACTGCACACACTGCACACACTCACAGCACATTGCACACACTCAAGGCACATGGCACACACTCACAGCACACTCAAACTCACAGCACACTGCAAACACTGCACACACAGCACACACTCACAGCACACTGCAAACACTCACAGCACACTTCACACACTGCACACACTCACAGCACCATGTGCACACTTACAGTACACTGTGCACACTCACAGCACACTGTGCACACTGCACACACTCACAGCACACTGCGCACACTCACAACACACTGCACACACAGAACACACTCACAGCACACACTCACAGCACACACTCACAGCACATATTCACTTCACACACTGCACACACTGCACACACTCACAGCACACTGCACACACTCACAGCACACTGTGCACACTCACAGCACACTTCACACACTGCACACACTCACAGCACACTGCACACACTCACAGCACACTGCTCACACTCACAGCACACTGCACTCACTCTCAGCACACTGCAAACACTGCACACACAGCACACACTCACAGCACACTGCAAACACTCACAGCACACTGCAGACACTGCACACACTCACAGCACAATGTGCACACCCACAGTACACTGCACACACTCACAGCACACTGCACACACTTACAGCACACTGCGCACAATCACAACACACTGCGCACACTCACAGTAAACTCACAGCACACTATGCACACTGCGCACACTCAAGACACACTTCTCACACTCACAGCACACTGCACACTCACAGCACACTTCACACTCACTGCACACCCTCACAGCACAATGCAATTACTCACAGCACACTGCAAACACTCACAGCACACTGCACACTACACACACTGCACACACTCACAGCACATACAGCACACTCATGCCACACCCCTCCTTACCCCCTACCCCCTACATCCCTATCTCCGGTGTCAGTTGCTGGGGAATCATGGGGCTGCCTGCGGGGATCGGTGCAGGGCTGGGAGGGGGATCTGTGAAAGGCTGGGGGGCTCGGTGCAAGGCTGAGGGGGCCGGATTTGCACAGGCCTGTGATGGGAGGTGGACTGGACTGGCACAGGGCTGGGGGGGTGGGCCGGATTGGCGCAGGTCTGGGGGGTGGGTGGATCGGCGCATGTGTGGGTGGATCGGCGCAGGGCTGGGGGGTTGGCGGATCGGCGCAGGGATGGGGGGGCGAATCTGCTGGGAGAAGTGCAAGGGGAATGCGGGGGACATGTGCTGCTGCCGGCGCCTCACGCCTCACTCCACACTCCACATCTTCCTCCCTCCTCACTCCTCCCGATCCAACAGTGGACCGCAAGTGGCAAAATATTAGTGTCGGATATATTCCGACATTGGACCGGAAAGGGTTAATTGAATAAGTGGTTTTCGGTTTAGACTCAAGTGGTTTTCTGACAAAATGTATATCTTGCCTTGTTAGCATCATAACTTGAAAGGAAGAAAGTCTATTGACGTGAGAACGAGGTTAACCATGGAAACCACAATAGAGACCTTTCAATTAAGTACGCTACTTGCGAACGGAGTGTGCTAGAACTCTAATTTTTGGGGTGCACCTCAGAATAAAGAAACCATGCACCCACATATAAAGTTTATTCCAGTGACACAAGCAGAACATATTGTTTTAATAAACTATGTTACACTGTTAGTTTTAAATGTACAATCAGGAAAAAAAAAATCAGTAAGCGCGGGAAAAATCCTTTAGCATGCAAATATGCTAAGGGTGAATGAGCTGAGTGTATTTTCCTCCCTGTACTTCAAAGAGCCCCTGCTAAGTGGGAGACTCTGAGTCTAGTGAAGTCCAGGGTTGAAAAGCCTCAGAGATCCAAAGTATGAAAGTGTCTGGGATGGTGCTGAGTGCCAGATCCCGGTACTCAGCATGGGCAATTAACACTTTGTGACCAAACCCCAGACTGAGTGTCGCCAAGCGAGGGGTGGACCCCCGATATGGTAAACCTTTTTTGCCTGTTCTGCAAACTCCGGGCAAATCGGGGATCGGTGGGTTAAATGTTCCCATGGAGGGGATTGGGCATGCATGTTAGAGATAGGACTGTAAACCCTATAAACATGTCTGCCGGGCTATCCCCTGTGTGATTCATGACTTATCCAAGCTTTGCTCAAGATTCCGTACAGCGGCAGCGGTTCCAGAACGCAAGGGGTAAACAACATCGTAACCAAGGATTTAACCCTACTTCAGGAATTCGTTAGCCTTGGGGACTCCCAAACGAATCTCAATTAACTAGAACAAACTTCTTTCATTTGGCGGAAATATTAGGTCGGCAAGTTGCGACCTAGCCAACAGGACTTTAAGCCAGAGACTTTATTTCTTCAGCTTTCGTTCAATGGGCAATTTATTTTTTTCCCTATCCCTGTAAGTTATTATTAAGTGTATTCTGAGGTTGTCGTGTGTTTGTCTATAAAGGAAATAAATGATCATTTATTTTGCCTGCCTTGTTATGCTCAATCGAGTATCCCAAACATATAGAAGGGCTGATAAGTACTGGTCCACTGTGACAGGCATCCCTGTCGCGTACCACTTTTAATTTTGATGGGCTCCGAAGGGAAACCCTGATGTATTACTCTTGCTGCCGGGCTGGAATACAGTCCCAGATTGCTCTCAAGATGCTACCCCCAAAACCAAACGCCCTGAGCGTGGCCTTTACATACCGCCAGTTTATCCTGTCGAAGGCTTTTTCTGTGTCTAGACTCCATAACCTGTATATTTTTGTATTGGCTATCTCTATCAGATCAATGATTAATCTAGTATTATCATCTGCTTGTCTGTCTTTGATAAAACCGACTTGATCTGGATTTATTAATCTAGGCAGGATACGACTTAAATGGTTGGCCAGATTTTTAGCATAGATTTTGATATCCGAATTTATCAGGGATATAGGTCTGTAACTTTTACAGTCCAATGGATCTTTCCCTTGTTTGTATATTAGTGATAACGACGCCTGAAGCATCTGATCTGGGAATGGTGCATCTGCCAGGACTGCACTAAACTTCTGGAGAAGATAGATAGTACCAAGAGGGTACTAAATTTCTTATAATATAAATTAGAAAACACATCTTGACCCTGAGCCTTAGATGGTTTCTGCCGTTTGATAACCTGTAACAGCTCCTCCATTGTAGAATCTTTTGTTAATCCCTCCCTCTCCCCCTAATCAACCTTAGCAGTTTTGAGTCTGCTAGGAAGTCCTGCAGTTCCTTTTTCGTGTTACTGTTGTGAGTAACTTTTTCACCATTGTATAAATTGTCATAGAAATTTTAAATTCCTCTACAATTAACTTAAAATTTTATGTAATTACCCCCGGTTTTAGTCTGATAGCCTGAATGTTGTAGTTTGGCTACCTGTTCCTAATTTTGTTTGCTAGCAAGGTATCTGACCTGTTTGCTTTCTAATAAATTTTTGTCTTTGACCAACTCTTGGAATTCTCAGCCTGGGAGGTTAGGAGCATATTTAATAAATTCTAATATCTTTGTTCCTTTAATGTTTCTGCTCTACCGTCTTTTTTTATGCCTGTAGGACAGCTCTGCAACTTAGATTGGAGTATGGTTATCTTTTTATTTCTCTCCCTTTTTCTCCCTGTGGCTATGCTAATCAGGGAACCCTTGAGGGTTGCCTTGTGAGCTTCCCACAGAGCTTTTGGGAATCAACTCTGTCCTTATTTAATCTGAAACAAATTGTTCAATCTCATGGTTGACTGTCTGGAACATGACAGGGATTTTAATGATAGATTCATTAGATTCCAGTTTGCTCCAGGTCTGTCTAGATAAATCTGAGAGCACCTTTGCACAATTGGTGCATGATCTGACCATGAAATATCATGGATCCCAGCATGGGACATGTTCGAGATCAATCTGCATGATTTAAGGAAGTAGCATGTTCCCCCGCAAGGGGCGATTGGTTGTGATACAGCACTGCCACTCCTCTCTTTTTGCAGTTAGCTAATGATAAATAGAATTGCCTGAACTTTTTATCAAAGTACTTCGGAAAACTGGTTTTACTAAAGTGTGTTTCTTGGAGTAGTATAATGTCCGCCTTTTTCCTCCATTAGTCTGTCTTTGGTATTCGTCTTTTACCTGGGCAGTTCAGACCATTCACGTTAAGAGAGATTATATTTACCACCATTTGTACTTTGAAGACCCAACTCTGCTAAACTCTGAACCACTGCTAAGACCTTACAGGGAGTTCACCAACAAGCAGGGATGAGAGAATCTTTGCTCTGGGATGTTCAGTTTCTGCAAGGGAAGGCAGGGGGGAGAGACCAAACGTGAGCTGGGGGGGGGGGGGGGATCAAAGAAACAAAAACTCAATTAATCAGACCTGATTGATAGTGACACTGATTCAGTTTCCCTTGGGATTAACCTCTCGACTGGGCACTCGAGAGGGTAGATACAGGAACCTGGTAACCCCCAGTCTCAAATCACAAGGGTATCGGTCGGCAACATGGTTAGGCTCCATGCCTCCCAAAATGTGGTACATGCGGATAACTGGGGCAGCATCATTCTGCCTCCGGCACATTTGTGAAAACCAATAATAACAACGTAGAACAATATTTTAGTTAACCATTATACTTATATATACAATGCATCTAGCGTCCCTTTTGAAAATGCAGTATCCCCCACCGGTAGGACCTATTAGCTTGAAATTGAACCCTCTGAACACTTCATCTGGTGTAAATTCCTTCTACCTCAATATATAGCTTTAGACATGTGTCCTCTGCAATGAAGCCTTTATTGCTCTTGAAAGTATCTTACTTCCCCATTTTACAATACCCTAGATTTGGCAGTCTCTACCTTGCACCCTGACTAGCCCTTTAATTCTCATGTTGTTGTAATGCTTTGCAGCATATTGTCCCAATCCTACCATGTAGAGACCCCTATGTGTTTATTGGCCCATACCTATAACCTTAGTTTCACCCTCCATTTTAGATCCATAAATTCTGTCAGTGAATACAGCTAGATGGCAAACTTGGCTGACCTAACGTTAGCTTCAACATGTATATTTAACACATAATAAATTGAAAAAGAGAAAGAGAAGAAAAAGAGATATACAAACAGATAATCAACGACTTTCCATATACACCTTCCTGATCAGGCTTATAGCCAATTATTACATCTTCTGTGTATACCCCCTTCTAACCAGTCTCAGCAAGTCTGTAAATTCCTAGTCTGTAAAGACCCTAGTACTGTGGCTGCCCTGCTGGTAGTGTAGGACTACCAACTCAATGTCGTGGTTCCTCTGAGGGTAAACCTTTTGTATGAGGCAGGGATCCTTAATTGCCTATACAGTGAAGCCTCTCTGCCCATTGTGGATCCGAAACCTCCCCTGCAGGCCCTCCCCCGCTGTCTGAGTCACTATGTAGGCATGTACTTACCCCTCCAGCCGCTCACGGCTCTTACTGCTCGGGACCTCCGGTATCTCCTACTCTTAGAGCCCCAATTACTGCCTCCAGCCACCCTATGGACAACCAAACCACCTGTCCACTGATCCTCTGACTTCTACCACCCCTCCCTGCCTTGTAACGTCATCCGTCCCCCTCCCTCTCTCAATGCTGTACTCCTCAGGCCTTCCTCATTAGCTCTGCAACCGGTGATCCTTCAGAGTATGGCATCTCCTTGTCGGCTCTCCAAACTGCTCCACCATCCTCACGCCTCCTCTGTTCCAAATTTCCACCAGCTCTGTATCGAAGATTTGGACTGGTTCCCAAATTGAATACTGATTTCACCAGGACAGCCTCAGGAAAGGTGTAGTGTCTCTTTAAACTTTGAACTTAAGTATAACCATAATGGGATGGTAATTCTTTAAAGTCTTAATTGCTTTTCAATAAACTTCTCTGTCCTTCCTGGCACAAGCAGAGCTTCTTATTTCCTTCCAGGCTGGATCGGGGAACGACCTCTCTTCAGAAGTACATTATGATGAGTGAGCTCAGTTTTTAGGCCCAACTTCTCCAGGAAGGTTTCCCCCTCTTCAAGATCTTTCATAGCAGAGGCTTTGCACCTTTAATAACTAATAGTCCAAACGGAAAGATCCACCTACTGTATAACGAACTCCCTTGTCACGTAATATTTTAGTGAATGGTTGAAATTTTCCCTTCCTGCTTAGGGTGCTAGGGGATGTCATGAAATATCTATTATTTAATCCCTCAACTTCAACAGATGCAGTGTTTCTGGATATTTCGCAAATTGGAATCCTTCACTCTAAAATAATGAAATCTCATTTTTACGTCTCGGGGGCTCCCCAGGTTGAGGTCTAGTGGCAATGATCTAGCTGTAATTCTGCTTCTGATTTATCCGGCAGCATGCTAGTTAGCCAATTTGTGATGAATTCTCCCACACAGAATTGCAGCCATCTTGAATTAGATGCAGACAGAGACAGCGTGCTAATCGGAGCTCTCCCTCTGCCCCATCCTGCCTGTGGAGATCTGCTCTGTCTTGGGAGCCTCCGCCAAGCTCCCATCCTATCATTCCTTTGGGGCAGGAGCACATTTTTCCACTCTGAAGCTGTGCTGAATAAATCCCAGCGGGTCCCTGGAGTTTAGATGGCCACCCCGCTTCCCACTGGGAGTCTCGCGCAGCTGCCAAAAGCAGGTACGGCCAGTGTGCTCCTTCCTCTCGGATGCTTTTTCTGCTGGGGAAAGGTGCGGGGGGGGGGAAGAGACACCAGCAGGGACCCCGGACACGGGATGTGGGGCTAGATTATAGTCGTGATTCTTGGATGCCGTCCATCACTTATTTCATCATCAATTAAGCAGTTAAAAGGTCTAGAGTTGATTCCAGGTGTGGCATTTTCATTTGGAAGCTGATGCTGTGAACCCACAACATGCGGTCAAAGGAGTTCTCAATGCAAGTGAAACAGGGCATCCTTAGGCTGCAAAAAAAAAGAAAATCCATCAGAGAGATAGCAGGAACATTAGGAGTGGCCAAATCAAGAGTTGGTCCAATATGAGAAAAAAAGAACGCACTGGTGAGCTCTGCAACACAAAAAGGCCTGAACTTCCACGGAAGACAACAGTGGTGGATGATTGTAGGATCCTTTCCATGGTAAACCCTTCACAACATCCAGCCAAGTGAATAACTCTCTCCAGGAGGTAGGCATATCCTTATCCAAGTCTACCATAAATTGAAGACTTCATGAGAGCAAATACAGAGGGTTCACCACAAGTTGCAAACCATTCATAACCCTCAAGAATAGAAAGGCCAGATTAGACTTTGCCAAACAATATCTAAAAAATCCAGCCCAGATCTGGAACAGCATTCTTAGGACAGATGAAACTAAGATCAACCTGTACCAGAATGATGGGGGGGGGGAAAAGTATGGAGAAGGCTTGGAACGGCTCATGATCCGAAGCATATCACATCATCTGTAAAACACGGTGGAGGCAGTGTGATGGCATGGGCATGCATGGCTTACAATGGCACTGGGTCACAAGTGTGAATTGATGATGTGACAGAAGACAGAAGCAGCCGGATGAATTCTGAAGTGTATAGGGATATATTGTCTTCTCAGATTCAGCCAAATTCAGTGAAGTTGATTTGACGGTGCTTCACTTTACAAATGGACAATGACCCAAAACATACTGCGAAAGCAACCCAGGAGTTTTTTAAGGCAAAGAAGTGGAATATTCTGCAATGGCCGAGTCAATCACCTGATATCAACCCAATCGAGCATGCATTTCACTTGCTGATGACAAAACTTAAGGCAGAAAGACCCACGAACAAACAACAACTGAAGACAGCTGCAGTAAATGCCTGGCAAAGTATCAAAAAGGGGGAAACCCAACGTTTGGTGATGCGTTCATGCGTTCCAGACTTCAAGCAGTCATTGCCTGCAATGGATTCTCGACAAAATATTAAGAATGAAAATTTTATTTATGATTGCGTTAATTTGTCCAATTACATTTGAGCAACTGAAATACACGTAAGGGGACTGTGTATGAAAATGGTTGCAATTCCTAAACGTTTCATACGATATTTTTGTTCAACCCCTTGAATTAAAGCTGAAAGTCGGCACTTCTATTGCATCTTGGTTGTTTCATTTCAAATCCATTGTGGTGGCATACAGAGCCAAAATTATGAAAATTGTGTCAGTGTCCAATTATTTCCGGACCTAACTGTAGCTATTCCATCCCCGCTCACCTCTGGATAGGGTCTCCGGGACCGGAAGTCGCTCCGTGGGGTACAGGCAGATCACTGTAGGCCATGCACCCATTCAGATTTCCCTGTAGACTCAACGGGTGGTCGGATAGTCTGATAGGCCCTGCGCTAGCTGAGACCAGTGGGCCCCAAGGTGCCAAGCTCCAAATCCTCCAATACTGGCCCAAATTTGAAAAGAATGGTCTGGTGCTTAGCTTATGTGAAAGTCTTTAAGAAATTGTGTTTTATATTGATATTTTACAGCCTTAATATGTAGACAGTAATTGATTTGATTAGTCTAATTAAGGAGCCCCAATCTTATGCAGCTATTTTACAGCTCTCCTGGCCACGCCCGTAATGTTTTATTTTTAATGGACAAATGCGATATTATCCAGATGTGGATAATAGGAATTTTGCCAATTACTGTACTGTATGTGTTATGGTGAGAGAGGTTTGGGGTTGGGGGTAGAGTGGGTGGGTAGTAGGGTTATTGTATTTTAATGTTTATTGGGGTTAGAGAGTGTGTGTGAATGGGGTTTCTTGGCCCAGGGTGGGTGGTTAGGCTTACCAGGTATGTAGCAGGAGGGGTTAACGCCTTCATTTCCATAGCAGGTACTACTGCTACGGTAACGAAGGGGTTAACACTTCCTGCAACATTCATGGTAGGGCTAATCACCCAAACTGGGCCATAAGCTCCCATTCAACCATCCCCGCTACCCCCAATAAACCAGGTATAGTGGCTTAACCCTTTCAACTCCTTGGTGGCTAGCCGCTATGGTAATTAACCTGTTTAAATGTACATTTTAATAACATAGTATTGTAGCAGGGGTCCCTGAGTTATAGGCCCAGGTTTGGGGTATCAGTATCTCCCAGCATTGTTTAAATTGTGACGTGACTGGGAGATTTAAACATGCAGGAGATACCAGCAGCCCATACGTCCTGTAACTCGGGAAGCAGGGTGTCCCCGGGGCTGAAATGAATGCGGTTCAGCTGAGGAGACACCCTGCTACAATACACTGTTATTAAAATTGACATTAAAATGGCACAATCGACTGTAAGAGCTGTGCATGGAGATGCAGCTTTACCAGGCTTCAGTTTAAGTGCGATAAGACATGGGAGAAAAAAAACAAGTGCGATGTTACAGATTTTTACCGAACTTTAAAAAATATCTGATTTTTCTTTTTGAATACAATTTTGACACAGATTTTTTTAAAGTGTGATAAGAACATGCAAAATTGCTCGGCAATGCACTGAACTTAACGAAATTTAGTGCCCTTTAAAATGGAAATAAGGCATTCAATTCCTGATGCCAGGGAATTTGTTGCTACCATATACAGTGGTTTTCACAAAAGAAGAAGCTTAACGTCCATGCAACTCTATTATCATGGCACCAACGAGTAGTGTGTTTTATCAGTTACAAACACTTACATATAATTTACATCAGAAAAGTATAATTTGAAACACAAGTTTCAAAATGGTGTTTTATGTTCTTAAAATGTGTAAAATATACAGTATGTATTTAAATCTTGTTCATAATTGTTAATTTGTCACAGGCATCTAGTGGATGTTATTTAGAATAATTTTCCAGCTTCTTTGTGTTCCTATAGTTTGGAAATAATGTACTTAACATTAGTTTTCACATTGTATAAAGAATTGAACATTTCTATTATAAATGTGTACATCTCTTTCCTAAATTTAAATAAGGAGTCAAAGTTTGATAGATCCCATCCCTCATGGAAATATATATATATATTCATTGATTATTTTATGACATTATATTTAATACATTTTTCAAATTTTTCACATTTTTATTACACTGATTAAAATCCCATTATACACACAGCTATTTTTACAGTACTTCATTTCTAGTGGGAATCTTATGGTTTCTCAAAGGAAAGATTAGGTCCATTAGGCAGTGACATGACATTATTACTGTAAAATACTATGGTTGAAATCATGCCTATTGACATAAAGGAATCATTTTTAATCATGTCAAAAGGCTCTTCAGCTTTCCTTTCAGAGAAAATATTAATGGAAATGGACATGTTATCATCCAGATTTTATATTTAAAAAGAATTAGCACACTCTGCCGTCTGAAAGAAAAAAAGAACATTGACAATGGATTTAGCACTAAAGTGGCCTTCTGGGATAAAAGCCACTTTGCAAAAATGAGACTCCTAGGGTTTCTGTGCGTTACTGATTGGTAACTTTTAGGTCATATCCATAGAGATAATGTGTAAAGAGATCAATTTTCCCCAGAAAATCACTACATGAACTCCTGTATTGTACAATAGAGTATATACATTTTTTTTTTAATTTCCATACCTTTGCATCAATAGTATTGACAACCAATGTGAAACAATAGCTGATTTTGCAGCTCAGTTCTTGAAACCTCTGTATGGATTTTTTTTTATACAGTATGTGTTCTTATTTATATATTGATTTCTTTGTTTAGACATTACTTAAAAGAAAATATGCAATTAGTCAAAATGACAATAGCAGTATTTATTTTAGTAAGTTATCATCCTTGTTAGATCACTGTGATGGTGAGGGGGTACCCAGGCCAATAATAAAGGTATTATGCCTGGCTGGGTGCCCCTGAGCCATATTGGGGAGTTTGAAGTGTCAGTTCTGCAACCCAGTTATGACATGTGCACTGTATTTCAATAAAGATGTATGTGTGTGTTTTACTGTTCACGAAGTGCTAAATAGCGGAGATTCACAGGGCATGAGTTTCAGGGATGATTTTACGGTAAAATGTTGTGAGGGTGTTTGGATAGAAGGGGGCCAGACTTGCTGGTTACCCCGAAACATGTACCCAGAATCCTACCGGATCCCTGGAGACATGAAAACACAGACCACCGGACAAAATCCTCACTAGGAAGCAGTTAGCGGCTCATTGTCAGCACAGACCAGAACAGTAAGACCAGGCTGGGGAAAATCACATTCCATGGTCCCCCGGTGTCACGGTAGACCAGTACTTATGAACACTTTTATATTCTTGGGATTCTTGATTGAACACAACAGGGCGGGCAAAATAAATTGTCATTTATTTCCTTAATAGACAAACACACAACAACCTCAGAATACACTTAATAATCACTTACTGGGATGAGGAAACAAAATAAATTGTCCTTTGCACGAAAGCTGAAGAAATAAAGTCTCTGGCTTAAAGTTCTCTTGGCTAGGTCGCAAGTTGCCAACCTAATAATTCGGCCAAATGAAGAAAGTTCGTTGACGTTCGTTGGAATTCGTTCGGAAGTCTCCAGGGCTAATGAATTCCTGAAGTAGGGGTAAATCCTTAGTTACGATGTTGTTAACCCTTGCATTCCGGAACTGCTGCCGCTGTACTTGAACGGATCTTGAGCAGAGCTTGGATAAGTCTTGAATCACACCGGGGATAGCCCAGCAGACATGTTTATAGGGTTCACAGTCTTATCTCTAACATGCATGCCAAAACCCCTCCATTGGAACATTTAACCCACCAAACCCCGATTTGCCCGGAGTTTTGCAGAAGGGGCAAAAAGAGCATTACGGTTTGCAAAGCACATGTGTCAGCCTGACACCTACTGTCACGGCCCCTTTTATTCTTCAACATGTCCGATTTTGTTTGGGTATTTTTTTTGAATACCACGCACTTCACTGCGTTCATGCCGCATTCATGCCAAGACAGCGCTAATACAATGCACGCGGCCACGGCTTTAAATACCGGAACATAACGCAGCAAATACTGCATCTGCCCGCGATTTTCAGAGTTGCGCCGAAACGGCCGCACGAGCCTAAAGGCGGCCGCCACTGTATGTGGTTTACCATACCGTGTGTCCACCCCTCACTTGGCGACAGTCAGTCTGAGGTTGGTCCCAAGGTGTGAATTGCTCATGCTGAGTACCGGGATCTGGCACCCAGCAACTTCCCGTCCATTTTCACACTTCGGATCTCTGAGACTTTTCAACCCTGGACTTCACTAGACTAAGAGTCTCCCCCTTAGCAGGGGCTCTTTGAAGTGCAAGGAGGAAAATACCCACAGCTAATCCACCCTTAGCATATTTGCATGCTAAAGGATTTTTCACGGGCTTGCAGAAAAAGCCTTTCCTGCCTGTGCATTTAAAACCAACAGTAAAATACATTTTATTAATAAAGTATGTTCTGCTTATGCAACGGGAATAAACTTTATATGTGGGTGCCACGGGAGACCAGGACTAATACCAGGGATCAATATTGCCAGACAGAAAAACCATAGTATAAAATTAATTTATTGAAAAAACATATCCACAACCCCTGATTCCTGAGGTGCTGGAACCAAGCAAAGACATATATATATATATATCTATACTATAAGATATATATATATATATATATATATATATCTATATATAATTTATCTATATATATCATATATATATCTATATATATATATATATCTCTCAATTCTTCTTATATCTCTACTATATCTCTCTCTCTATATCTCTCTCATTATCTATCCTCTCGATCTCTCTCTCTCCTCTATCTCTCCTCTATCTCTCTCCCTCTCTCTCTCTCTCCCCCCCCCCATCCCACTTTACCCCCACACACCCATTCCAGAAACAATATACCAAATCCAAGAACATATAATACAATACCAATGTATTACGACAGGTAGTGGCAATGGCAGACTTAATCTTTATAACCAGCAGCCATATTTCCCCCTATCATCACAGTGGGTGCATGTTTTCTTTATTATGGGCTGCACTCCAAATATCAGAGTGCTAGAACACTTGGTTCTCAAATTAGCGGTGTTACGGTTGTGCTCACCACAATCTGGGGCCGGACCGCGTGGCTGAGGCTGGGTTATGAAATCACCGACCTTAGACCGCGCAGACTGGTCTGGAGTGTGAAGTTCATAGTCAAACAGGCCGGGTTCAGGACTGGAGAGAACAGCGTAGTTGTTGGACGAGTCAGAGTTGGGCTAAGAGATGTCTGGTTAGTCGTAGTCAAGCAGGGAGTTGGCAATAGGAAATCAAGCATGTCCTCCTGCTTCAGCGTAATCGCTGCAGGTCGGGAACGGGGTTTGCACGAGTGGCGTCCACGGCCCATGGCGCCGGTCTAGGAGAGGGAAGACAGACCGGAGTGGGCACACCACCAGGCAGCACCGATAAACCAGGGCTTCAGCGCACGAGTTCAAGCTGGCCTCTGCAAAGGGAGAAAGAGCAGCAGGCCACAGGGTCCAAACAGCAACCTCTGCTAAGGGTAGAAGCAGCAGGTTGCGGGCTCCAGTGAGATAGCACACAAAAGTTTTCTGGGGTGCTTCAGCGTGGGAGTTTAAGCTGGCCGCTGCGAAGGGAGAACGAGAAGCAGGCCGCGGGGTCAAAACTGCCACCTCAGCAAGAGGTGTATGCAGCTGGTTGCTAAGTCCAGGCAGGCGACACAGGCCTCTGGGAACCAGGAACACAGGCCTCAGAGAAGTAGCTGCAGGCTACAAGGAAACAGGAATGAGAACAACAAACTGGAACAATAATCAACAGAGATTAGTAACGAGAGATAACAAGCCTGGAGGCTTGTGGCAAAACACAGGTAACATCCAAGAAGGATTATGCTTGGCAGAGAGGGATTGTGGGAATGCAGTATTTAAAGGCCAGCGGGCCAATCCCAGGAGGAGGGTGTGAGGGCACTGCTCCAATGACTGAGTACAAGGCTAGGTTGCAGTGATAGCCGGCACAGCTGCTGTTGATTGCAAAGAGGGACTAAGTGAGAATAACAGCACCCTGCAAGGCTACGAGAAAAGCCATGAGTGGATTCCTGACAGTACCCCCCCTTTCAGGAGAGACCTCCAGGCGAACCCGACCACTCATCGAGTTGGGGGACCTGGAATTGTTCCTGAACTGTCCAGGATGGGGAGAAGAGTCGTGGTCCAGAGACTCATGGGCACTCCCTTGCGTATCTCTCCTGGTGAGAACTGCGGCCAGACAGGGCCATTAATAGGTCTCGTGGACATGGAGTTCCTAAAGTGCTTTAGGCGGGAAGGGGATCCGTAAACCAGCAGTACACTGGTGAGTACCATCTTGGGATATGAGAGTGGTAGCACTGAAATTCCTGATACGTGGCTCGCCACGCGAAATGACTTGGGCATCCAGTGCGGAGGAGAAACAGGGGTTTCCAGAACATAAACGGCAGAAGGGCCCCAGCTGGGTGCCCGGTCCCTAGTAATCATACCAGAGTGCGAGCCAAGAGGCACCGATAATTGATCGGGTATAACAGGGAGACCCTCCGGACAGGCAAAGTTTTTGCTGACTTCTGCACATAGGAATTTGAGAGGGTCTTCTCCTCCACAGGTTTTCCGGGTAGTGGTCAGTGAGGGTATAGGGTGGGTGGGTGCATTGCCAGGTATTGGTATAGTAGATGACAAGGCAAACAATAAACCAGGCTTAGGGACCGAAATCTTGGGGTACGAACTGAGTATTTCTAACACAGAGGAAACAACAGGCACAACAGAAGTTTCCGAAAGGGATAACCATGGGTTTGCAGAGGCAGAGAAGCAATCAGTAGTGGAGCTCCCAAATACTGTAGAACGCTCTGTGAGAGACAGTATAGTCTGGGAAGTGGAGATCACAGAGTCTAAGGCAGTGTGTAAAGTTCTAGAGACAATAGGGAGAGAAACCCCATAGTTGAAGTCATACTGAGATACTTCAGGGGCCGCAGAACGGTCAGTGATAAGAAACTGCCCTCCCGCACCGGGAATTTGGAGTGCGGCAAGGGTTACTTCAGATATGGCACCAGAGTCCGGGGAAAGTATACAGGTCCTTGCAGAGATTTGAACAACCGCATGGGACGGACTACGTGCTGCAATGAACTCCAAGGGCATCGTACTTGTCATAGGAGTGGGAGTAGGAATAGGCTCTGGAGCTTTAATATCTGGAAATTGATAATCAGGCAGTGCAGGGGAAGCAGAGGGAGGGGAGCTAGTGTCTGAAGCTGGAGGCTCAGAATCTGTAACAAGGACATCCGGCACTGCAGGGACACCGGTAGGAGTAGAACTAGTGTCTGGAGCTGGTGCCTGGGAATCAGTGACAGGCACTGGGGGAGAAATGGTAGGAGTTAGTGAGTCAATAAGCAGTAAGTTGGAACCGGGGAAACTCTTAATAGCAGAAACCATAGAAGAAAAAAGAGTTTTATCCAAACCTGCAAGGGCCCTAACAGGGGTACTTGTCATGCCAAAATCAGAAATAGGTATGTTTACTAGTGTGAAAATTCTGATAACGGAACTGCAAGTCAGTGATGTTGGTGTCTAGGTTTGACTAGTGAGAAAATCAGATACAGTGGTAAGTGACTTAGAATCAATCACGGAAGTTCTAGGTTTGCTGGACATGTGAGAAAGTACCCTTTAACACAGGAATTTTAATCTTAGCCCTGAATAACCCAACGGATGCTGGAGCACATTTAGATGCAATGCTAAAGGACTGAGGTTTAGCAAGGGAAGGAAAACAAAATAGCTCAGATTTAAACACCTGAATTTGTAATGTAGGAAGTGTGGTCTCTGACTGTACTAAGGGGGTGACGACAGATACGCTGATCTCTGGAGGGGTTGCTTGGGCAGAGGCATCAGGGGGACCAAAAGCAAGGACAGCATCTATGGAAAGAGATTCCAAATCTGAAGGAAGGATTTTACCTCTATGAGTAGTGGGACCGACAAGGAAAATTTCAGAGAGGGGGGAAACTGTGTACTAGCTTCTAGCTAGCACATATGAAAAAGCATCACTTTTGAGTGGGAGCAGTGTCAGCAAAAATTCCTGGGAACTCAACAACTTGAGCCTCAGGAGGGGCATAATGACCACTGTTCACTTTTAACCCTAGGGTTTGAGAAGAAGAGAACACAGACAGTACAAGGGGGCAACCACAACTGTGCTGGTCTCTGAAGTGGGTACATGGGAAGACGTGTCTGGGAAATCAGAAACGACTACAGATTCCATGACAAGGGGTCTACGCGCTGAAGGAGGGTTCTCAGCTCTCTGAGTGACAGACTGGGTCTGGGAAATACCTGGGAGTGGGGATTCTGTGAACAGGCTTAGGGAAAAAAACGGTTCCTGAATACCTTTAACTGGAACCAATATTTTAGCAGAAGTTTCAGGGGGCAAAGCAGCGGAAACTTGAGCTGAATCAGGGGGATTATAGCAATGAATAACCAAGGACTCCACAACCTTAGGGGGATCATTCAGTGCAACCTCTGCCTGTCAGATTTGGGGATTCACTCTATAATGCTATAAAGGACGCATTTACCCTGGGGGCAGCAAGGATTTACAGGGGTCAACGCAGATAGTACCTGAGTGTCAAAAAGAGGCAGATTTGCCTCTGAAATTGGGGACACAAGGAGTTCCTCCTCTGGAGCCAAGGACGTGTCTTGGCTGGCGAATAACAGGGAATTACCAAAGGAGGCTCATAGGGCTGACCCGCAGGGGTTAATACAGAAAAAACCTCAAGGGTTAAGTCAGGCTGTGCCTGAGAATCAGAAAAAGAGAAGCTAGCCTCCGAAAGTGGGCTCATACGGGGGTTCAGCCTGTGGCCCTAGGGACCTAACATTAGTCTACAGAATACAAGGGTTAACAATGGGGACCTTACAGAGCAGACTAGCAGGGGTTAAAACAGAAATAACCTCGGGGACAGAGCTTAGAAATTTTGGGTTAGAAAGAAAGGGAAAACAGGGTTCATTCTCTGGTGCTAGGAGAGAGGCACTGACCTGGGGCATGCAGGGATTTATAGTGGGGAACTCATAGGCCTGACTAGCAGGGGTTAAGACAGAAATAACCTCAGGGTCAGAACCCCGGGAGGTTAACTCAGGATTAGGGACTGTGGCAGCTTCTTCCTTAGCGGACAGCGACAGGGAGACGGTTTGGCAATTCTTAGGAGAGGGAGGTAACCCTATAGGTATAGCAACAGGACTGGCAAAAAGGAGTTTGAGAATAGAAAGTGGTAGTGGGTCAGTGTTAAAGGGAGAGGAGACAGCAGCAGGGACCGTGGCAAATTCCTCTTTAGACTGTAGTGGTACCAAGACAGTTGGGGGTTCTTCCCGCTCCTCAGAATAGCCCAAGGGTCCAGCAAATTGGCTTGAGGGAAAGTGGGTGAATTAGAATGTGCATAGGAAGCGAGGAGAGGGTCTCTCTAAGATGCTGAGCTTTAGTAAGTAGTTCATTGCGAATCAGTCTTTCCGAGAGGGTTAAACCTTCACACATCGCCGCAGTTTCAGGCGGAGGCAGTCTCTCAAACAGGTATGGTTTTCCAAACAGGGACTGGGTCAAAGCCTGGGACATAGGTTCAGAAACACAATTACCAACCCCCGCCACGGTGCGATCTGGTTTTGTGGGGCCGAGCATACTGTTATGGTTGTGCTCGCCACAAACCGGGGCTTGACCAGGTGGCTGAGGCTGGGTTATGAAATCACCGACCTTAGACCACGCAGACTGGTCTGGAGTGCGAAGTTCATAGTCAAACAGGCCGGGTTCAGGACTGGAGAGAACAGCGTAGTCGTTGGATGAGCTAGAGTCGGGATAGGCGATATCCGGTTAGTTGTTGTCCAAGCAGGGAGTCGGCAACAGGAAATCAAGCAGGTCCTCCTGCTTCAGCGTAATCGCTACAGGTCGGGAACGGGGTTTGCGTGAGTGGCGTACATGGTCCATGGCGCCGGTCTAGGAGAGGGATGACAGACCGGAGTGGGCACACTGCCAGGCAGCACCGATAAACCAGGGCTTCAGCGCACAAGTTCAAGCTGGCCTCTGCAAAGGGAGAAAGAGCAGCAGGCCACAGGGTCCAAACCGCAACCTCTGCTAAGGGTAGAAGCAGCAGGTTGCGGGCTCCAGGGAGATAGCACACAGCAGGTCTCTGGGGTGCTTCAGTGCAGGAGTTTAAGCTGGCCTCTGCGAAGGGAGAAAGAGCAGCAGGCCACAGGGACCAAACAGCAACCTCTGCTAAGGGTAGAAGCAGCAGGTTGCGGGCTCCAGGGAGATAGCACACAGCAGGTCTCTGGGGTGCTTCAGTGAAGGAGTTTAAGCTGGCCTCTGCGAAGGGAGAAAGAGCAGCAGGCCACAGGGTCAAAACAGCAACCTCAGCAAGAGGTGTATGCAGCAGGTTGCTAAGTCCAGGCAGGTGACACAGGCCTCCGGGAACCAGGAACACAGGCCGCAGCAAAGTAGCTGCAGGCTACGAGGAAACAGGAATGAGAACAACAAACTGGAACAATAATCAACAGAGATTAGTAACGAGAGATAACAAGCCTGGAGGCTTGTGGCAAAACACAGGTAACATCCAAGAAGGATTTTGCTCAGCAGAGAGGGATTGTGGGGAATGCAGTATTTAAAGGCCATGTGCCAATCCCAGGAGCAGGGTGTGAGGGCACTGCTCCAATGACTGAGTACAGGGCTAGGTTGCAGTGATAGCTCGCACAGCTGCTGTTGTTTGCAATGAGGAAATTAGTGAGGACAACAGCACCCTGCAAGGCTACGTGAAAACCCAGGAGTGGATTCCTGACAAGCGGACTTAATTGAAATGCTTCTATTGTGGTTTTCTTGGTTAACCTAGTTCCCACGTCGATAGACTTTCTCCCTTTCAACTTAGGACGCTAACAAGATGAGAGATACATTTTGACAGCAAACCACTTGAGTTTAACAACAAAGTACTTATTCAATTGACCTTGCGGTTGCGAGTTTGAGTGCTTAGAAATGGATATCTATACTTCAAAGTGGCCCTCCCATACACAGCCATGTGTCTTCAATCAGCGTTTGGTTCGAAGCTCACAACACCATCTTGTGTCTGAAAACCAATGGTACAGTTTGTATATCCCTATTACTCCAGCCAGAGAATGGGATGCAAAATGGGGACAATAAAAGTGGTTCAGGGGGAAACACATCAGGGTAATGCACAGACAATTAACCCCTTCACTCCAAATGCGATTTAGGGTTACTCAGCCGGGTATAATGCCTTTATTAATGGCCTGATTAACCCTCTCATCGCCACACCTCCCCACTCAAAGCGCAGGAAATGCCCTGGCCACCTCGTGCGGTGGTTGGGCTGGCCTGACAGTTCTCGAAGTTATTGGTTCATGAGGACTGTCCTGGCAGGAAAGGCCATCAGCATTGCCTTGTTCACTGCCATTCTTGGGCTGGATGGTGAAATCAAATTCCTGTAAGGCAAGACTCCAGCGCAAGAGTTTAGCATTTACCCCCGACGCCCTCTGCAACCAACTTAACGGGTTGTGGTCCATAATCACTGTAAAGGGTCTGCCATAAAGATAGGGCTGCAGTTTCCTCAGAGCCCATACAATGGCCAGACACTCCTTTTCAATGGTAGCATAACCCACCTCTCTGGGCAGCAGCTTGCGGCTCTGATACACCACTGGGTGTTCACTGCCCTCCTCCCTCACTTGGCTAAGTACAGCACCAATGCCATAGTCAGAGGCATCAGTCTGCACAAATAACTTTTTTTGCATAGTCTGGTGCAGTTAGTATAGGGGCATTGGCCAGTGGAGTTTTCAATGCCTGAAATAGGACCTCACAGGCATGAGACCAGACTACCAACACAGACTGTTGCTTCTTGGTCAAGTAAGTTAGGGGTTTTTCAATGGCGCTATATTGAGGGACAAACTTTCTGTAGTAGCCTGTGGTGCCTAAGAAAGCCAAAACCTGCTTCTTAGTCTTGGGAGTGGGCCACTTCACTATTGCTTCCACCTTGGATGGTTCTGGTTTAAGATGACCACCACCCACCCTGTGCCCTAGGTACAGTCCCTCTGCCATCCCTAGTAAGCACTTGGTGGGTTTCAAGGTGAGTCCCGCTTCCCTAATCCTGACTAGCACCACAGCTATGTGCACTAAATGTGAGTCCCACGAATTACTAAAGACAGCAATGTCATCCAGGTATGCCCTTGCAAACCCTTGCATACCCTCCAGCAAACAATTGGCCAGGCGTTGGAAGGTAGCCGGTGCATTCTTCATCCCAAATGGCATCACTAGAAATTCATAGAGTCCACTTGGGGTAATGAATGCTGACATCTCCCTAGCCTCCTGGGTCAAGGGGATCTGCCAATACCCTTTGCTGAGATCCATGGTGGTCAGATACCTTGCCCCTCGAGTTCATCTAACAACTCATCCATGCGGGGCATGTGGTAGGCATCTGATAATGTCCATGCATTGAGCTGCCAGTAGTCCACACAGAACCGGATGGTCCCATCCTTCTTAGGTACCAGGACTACCGGACAAGCCCAAGGGCTCTGGGACGGTACAATTACTCCTAGGGCCAGCATCTCTTTTACCTCCCTCTCTATACTGCCCTTAATCTTTGCTAATACTCTGTAAGCATGCTTATGCAGAGGTCTCAGATCCCCTGTAAGCACTGGGTGATCTGTAATGTGTGTCTTGTCTAGCTTATCTGTGAACAGAGCCCTATACTGCTCTAGCATAGCTCTGGCTTCTGCCCTCTGCCTGACACTCAGCTGAGACCCTATCTCAACCTGCTCTACAGTACCTCTCTGCCTAGCCTTCCCAAGGAGATCTGGCAGAACATTGCTCACCGGATCCCCGATTGGTGGGCTACAAATGGCCAGCACTGATGCCACACTCGGTGCTATGTACTCTTTGAGCATGTTTATGTGATAGGTTTTATTTCTTCCAGCCTCAGCTAAGGCACTCCTCTATGAGGCATTAAAAAAGTGATAAATGTATATTAATTGCTATATAATAATAATAATGTGCTCACTTTAACTATATATGTGAACGTGCAAATGTGATGATATAAGATATAAATTATAAATATATAGTGATATAAAATCGCTGCTTAACCCTATGAAGAGATGGTCCAATTCTCCTTCTCCGCTGGAATTGACGCGAAGCAGTGCTGCAGTCGGAGAAATTAGAGGAATTATGCCACTCACTTTTAATATTTATGTGTCCATGTCACCTTGTATAAATGTAAGTGCGATATTATTCGTTACAATAAAACATCCTTTTGAACATACAATGTTGCACTAAGAGTGTGATTTTTGTTTTTCATTGAGGATTATTACGCTAAATCCACTTGAGCTGAAGATTCTCAAAACCAATCTGTGTATCAGCTGCTATTTATCCACTGGGAAAGTGTGAGTCCCCATTTCTGTTTATACCAAGATGTCTTTTATTTAGAAATTATTACACTATATATTTTCTATATATTTTTTCCATATACGGTGATATCTGTGCTCCCCAAAAACTAGCATTGAAAAGCCTCAGCATCTAACTGTAAAACATAGTTGTACTCATTCATCTTTTGGAGCACCGGATACAGTCCCAACCAGGCAGCCATCAATTTGTTCTCCCAAGTGGGTTTGAGAACAAGTGCTTGCTGTCCAGGGATGAATTTTCTGCTACAGGCATTCTGATCATACCAAGTCTTCTGCTTGGTCTGAGCAGCCCTAAGGTTGTCCTGTGCCAACCCCATGAGCATCTCTAGCCGGTCTCTGAGGACTACCAAATACTGAAGCACTGAAGCATCAGTATTGGTACTCTCCCTTTCCCATCTCTCACGGATAGGTCCAGAGGTCCCCGTACCCTGCGACCATATAGCAGCTCAAAGGGAGAAAAGCCTGTGGATTCTTGAGGTACCTCTTGATATGCAAACAGCAACTGCTGCAGGTGAATCTCCCAGTCTTTTCCCTCTGCCTGTATAAAGGTCTTAAGCATCTGCTTCAGGGTCACGTTGAACCTCTCACATAGTCCATTGGTCTGGGGTGGTAAAGGGTCGTGCGCTGGTGCTTCATGAATTGCGACCCCTGATCGGTTAGGATCTCACTAGGGAAACCTACCCTAGACAAAATGGTTAACACGGCTTTGAATGGGACTGCCAGGGACCCACGCTGTTATTCTGATGGGCCATAAATCAATGCAGAAATGCTGGGGCTAGCTTAAGGCAAGTTTAAGGCATGTATTCAGAATGTACCTGGGTGTACCTGGGTCATTTTGGCGATTGCCACTGGTGTGTGTTAGAATAGTCGCAGTCTCTGCTGTAGTTCAGAAGGATAAGTTGATAGGCAGTAAAGACACGAAACATGTAGACGTGGCGTTTATTACAAACTTTAACTCAATGCATAAGAACATTGAGAAGATTATCTTCAAGCACTGAGACATTATATGCAATGATTCAATTTTGGGTATTCATCTGGTTAGAAAAACAAGATTCATTTATAGAAGAGCAAATAATTTGAAAAAAAAATTGGCTCCCAGTGACATTGGTCAAAATGCCCATCTCAATGGGCTGAATGGGACTGCCAAGGACCCCATCGGTGTTAATCCTATGAGTCATTAGTCAATGCAGAAATGCCTTAAACTTGCCTTAAACTAGCCCTGCACATACCCAGAATGTAATCGGGCTAGTTTAAGGCAAGCTTTAGAATAGTCGTGGTCTCGTCTGTAGCATAAGTCTTACTCTCATGAGCTCTTTCCTCAGATAGTCAGGATGGTACCCCCTTTCAATAAAGCGATCAAGCAATATGTCAGCCTGCTTGGTCGCTTTATTGAAAGGGGGTACCATCCTGACTATCTTAGGAAAGAGCTCATGAGAGTAAGACTTATGGATAGGAATAATATGCTAGTTCAGAAGGACAAGTTGATAGGCAGTAAAGACACGAAACAGGTAGACGTGGCGTTTATTACAAACTTTAACTCAGGGCGTAAGAACATCGAGAAGATTTAAGCACTTTAGTCAGGTCTTCATCGGATTTCAAGATATGCCAGTATTTAGCAAAGATGGACTTGATTTGTTTCCATCTGTATTTATAAGTGCTTATACAGTGAATTTCAGTGCTTGCTGGTTTGATGTTTGGTGACAGTAATGTGTCTCAGTCACTTTTTGATGCTCTATTATAGGCACGTTTAAGATTTGCTAATGAGTAGCCACAATTGAGAAACCTTTCCTTAAGATGTTACATGAATTGTAGTTGGTGGGTGGTCACAGCAACAGGAACTCAGCCGGATACATGAATGAATAAAAACAGCTTTATTGCACTATAGTGCTGCGCATCACAAAACGGAGAACACCTCTGACGCGTTTCGTTCCGTGAAGGAACTTTATCAAAGAGTACAAAGATCTCTCACACTGAAGTGTTATATACATAGTCCCTTGTCCTGATAGGTCAACATATAATTGCATGCAGATGATAACAATTAGCAATCAGTACTTATCATTACTGGGAGGGTCATGTGGACACTGCAGTGTATGAAATAGAACAAACATCAATACCAAATGGTAACATGTAAACATTACAAATTTAAACATATAATTTAAAATCAAGATCTGTGAATAGCAGCATATGTGATACCAAATAGTATCATCCCTTGAATTTTATTATGAAAACACAAGATAGAACATATATATGGGGATATAGTCCAATGGACAAATGTCAAGAAGAATTAATGAAGCATATTAAACCTAATTCATAGATAGATTTATAATGACTAATGTGCGTAGAGCAACAAATGATGCATATTGATAATGTATATCACAATTCATACCTTAATATACAATGAGTATTGTGCATAGAACTTATATTTCATGCCTGCAGATAATACAAACAATGCAATAGTTAAGTCTAGAAAAGTGAAAGGGTGATGCGTCCCTAATGAACAGAAATTAACCCCTTAGGGTATATGTGAGGTGCATTAGTATACACACTCCCAAGACTCTCCACTTTATCAACCCTGTAGGAAGTGTTTCAACTCCCATTCAACATTGATCCCATGGGGATGGAGAGTGTTGAGAGTGTGTATCCAATACATCTCCCTTTGGTTTAATGTATTTTCCCTGTTTCCACCTCTGGGATGGCATGGTACATGTTCTATAGCTTTAAATGAAAAATTATTAATACTACCTACAGGGCATGAAGAGAAATGTCTGGGCACAGGATGATTAACATCTCTCTTTTTGATTAACCTGACGTGTTCCGCAATTCTGGTTTTCAAAGGTCTTATAGTGCGGCCCACGTACAGTAGACCGCAAGCACAGTTCAAAACATAAACAACATGGGAAATATTGCAATTTAGAAATGATCTAAGATAATATTTTTGACGATCATTGTTATGCTGCGGATGGTGGTAGAGAGCGCCCTGGGTCTCAGCGATCCTGGATCTCTTTGAGCGGGCGTAGTAAATAATTTCTATGTGCTCATCAGGAGGGGAATCATGAAGGTCAGCTCCCAGCTCTGCTTCGTAGCTTGCGTGCTCCACACCGGTAGTCTCACAGCATCCAGAACCGTCTGTCACAGCTGTAGCATGGGATCTCTGCCGCACTGCTGCCTTCCGATCGATATCCTTCCCCACTCGCTGCCGTCACCGCCGCTCGCGGCTAGGATCTGCCTCCGACCGCCACTATGCTACGGAGCAGTGTGCTAGTGGGTCACGTGTCCCGCGGGGTTTTGCGACTGGCCGCAAAGGGAGGTTGAGGCGTAAAGCGTGATGGTGGCTTTACTGCAATTTGCCGAGTACATCTTTGGCATGAAATCAGTCCAGGGCAGATAATACCACACAGAATGTGGAGATATAATTCTAGGGCTATATAAAAAACTTATCCAACGCGTTTCGAAGCTTACGCTTCTTCTTCACCCCACCGGGGACTACCATCAGTCTGGGTATGAATCCTGTTTGGATACATTATGGGGGTGGGTTGTGCATTTGGTGTTTATTAAATATTGCTATGTTTAATGTGGCCTAGGAGCTGGGTATTGGGGCTGTTGTGTGTGTATTGTTTTTATTGTGGGTGGCGGGGGTGCATGAAGGGGGTTTAAGCCCCAAGGATGGGTGTTTAGGCCTTGCGGGTGGGTAGTGGGAGAGTTAAACCCTTCATTATCGTAGTGGTATTAACCGCTAAGACCAACATTGGATCTATATCCAGTAAAATGAAAGGGACCTGCTGACTTGGGAAGTGGGGAAGGGCGGGCTTAAAACCTGGGAAGGAGGGGCCACTAACCTCCAACAGCTACCTTTCATTTTACTGGATATAGATCCAATGTTGGTCTTTCTCCCTCCTAATAGAGGTAAATTAGACTTTTAATCCTAATAGAGGTATATTAGTATTTTATCTGGTAGTGTTATGACCTGTGAACAGGGTCTGCCTTGTCATGGCTCACAGGCTTACATTGCTTTGGCCAAAGGGTTAAACTAAATGACCCTTTTTCAAGAGAATATATAAGTATTTTACTGTGTATTTTTGTCATATTGGATGTAGCATTGGGCTTCTCTGTTGCTTGTTATATACATTTGCCGCGCTCAATAGCTCTCCTTTTTGACAAATATACATAAATATATTGTGGGGGCTCAGAGGTTCCCAAAAAGAGCTTGCTGTGGTTCTGTATGTTGTTTGTTACCATTGTGCAGACCAGATTCTTCATGGCCTGTATGTATAAAATGTGGAACAAGAGACTGTCTGGCGCTTACAAACAACATATATTTTTTCCAAATAACAGTTGTAAAAAATGGGTCAATCATAGAGTAAGAGGGATTTTGGAATCTGTTGCAAACCCTGAGTCCTTTATCCAGAATTGGTTCAGATTCTACTGCCGGATAATTCAGCAGAGTCCATGACAATAGATCGAAGCCATAGAGCTCTAAAACCAAGACCTCCAAACATGGATAAGCCATGCAACGTAGTCCTCCGACTCCATGACAATAAAACCAGAGAGCAGCTTTAGCAGAAGATGAGAACAACACAAAGCTTGGTCCATGAAAACATGAGACTGAGTGTGTTCCCCGATCTTACTCCTGCCACTCTCTCACGAAGAAGAGCACATATCCACTACAGACATTCTAAGAGACAGTGACATCAGATATTGCTGGGGATTTTCCTTTAAATTGATCGTCATACGAGATGGTACATTTTACACACTGAAAGATCCAGAAGATAGCCAATAATTCCTCACCAGACTAGGTATACATCGGGAGATTCACCGACAACCAGAAAAACCTAGGACTATAGAGGAGTGGCAGATATCTGTCTCTCCTAAGTGATTGAGAGTGGAAGCTACCAACCTTTTAGTCGAAAAGGGAAGCCTGGGTCATTCCCAGCAACAGGCCAATGAAGAAAAGTGACCATTTGATCTTCTACACCATATGCCAACCTGGCCTGGAATGGACTAATCCTGGCAGCTGCCCTCCCCTGTGCATAGACTTTGCTAAGGTATGGCCTCATGGGGCTCCAAAGAACTTAAAAATAATTGAATATCTGCTTTATTGAAGAAATTGCAGGATGGATCTGAGAAGAGCCCAACAGGAGAGGGTGGCTCAAGGGGAGGGGGGTATGCCTAGGGCTAATATGATTGGGGTGTGAGGGTGAAACAAAGTAGTCGATGGGCCAGTTTGAGACCGAGGGAGAGACCTGGTACTGGAGGGGGGACCAAAAAAAAGGAAGTTAAGAATAATCCAGCTTGGCAACCACGGTGTCTCTTCTAGTGATTACGGTAGTTTTGGGACAATCCTAGAAGTGCATCTCCCATGGCGGTTGGGTGTGTCTGCCCTGGCACCCTATATGAGCATTCATATATAGGCCTATATTGAATATGTTTACAATCTGTTGTTGTTGTACTGTTAAATCAAAGCTATTGATGTCTCATTATACAAGGTTATGTTAACTGAAGATAGGAAAAGGGATGTTACCGGTTCAGTTAAATTCAGTAGATAGCGTGGAGGCGATCCCGGAGCCAAGAGGGACTGAATCTATAGTCAAACTTGCTCCACAATCCAGACCCCCTGCTCCAAAGTCCTCATGTTCCCTTTTTTCCCCAACACGGTTAGAGGACTCTTTGCCCATGAGACCCGATTGGTCCATGAGGCAGTCACCATTTTCTTTTTTCTTACCCGGTTCACTCTCTCCCCACTTCCAACCCTCCTTAGAGAAAACTGAAATATATCCTAAATCCAAACACGCAGCTATCATCATGAGCGGTTACAAGGATAAAAAGGTCGGTGTGTCTTGCAGATCTAAAATATCCACCTCAAGTCTTCAAAAATGGGGATAAACATAGTACAGCTCAACCCCGTTATAACGCGATCCATGACAACGCGAATCTGCTTATAACGCGATGGAAGTGTGGGTACCAATTTTCGTATTTATGACTACTTTAAAACACAAGTATTGGTATCTTAAATACGTTATGTACAATGCATACAATTGTACATTATTTCTAACGCGATCCGCTTATAATGCGATGGGAGTCTTTGGACCCCATGCACAGCGGTATAAGGGAATTGAGCTGTATTCCACAATGTAAAGGGGTTAAACAGCCCCAATAAAAGACACATCATAAACACTGAATATAAAAAGGCCAAAATGGATATTATCCTCCTCCAGGAAACTCACTTTAAGTCCAATTAATCCCTGACATTTTTCGATAAACGTTTCCTCGTTATGTTGATTTCCTCTGCCTCAGTTAAAAAAAGAGGCGCTGCTATACTTTTCCTCAAAAACATTCCATTTCACATAGCCAAATCTAAAATAGTCAAAGAAGGCCGTTACATAATTGTTAATGGAACCAGACACGGGGCAGAGTTAACACTAGACAATATATATGCTCCAAAAGAAAAGAGCGCAATCTTTTTTGAGTATTTCTTTGCCACACTGGGATGCATGAGAAAGGGAGAGTGATCATGGGACGTTATTTGAACCTAGTTATAGATGCCTTTAAAGAGAAAACACCTACCACCCCCACATCCCAATCAAGGAGGAGGAGTTGAGACAACGAGCTGTGGAAAGATGCCTACAGAACTCAAACCTAGTTGATATCTGGAGAGAGCAGCACTCGTAGTCACGAGACTACACATCCTATTCTGCACCTCACAAATCTTATTCAAGGATTGATATGATTTTCTTAAATAGGTCATTGGTCCCTAAGATGACTCATTCAAAAATAAAGAAGTGATATGGTCTAATCATATAGGGATCAGCATAGATAATATAGCCTCATACAACAAATATTACTCATGAAGGTTAAATGAATCTTTACTTAAAATTCCTGAGCTAGCCAATGACATTGAACAGGAGAAAATGTGCTATTTCCTGACCAATGAAGATAGTGTCCCCTCTCAAACCACAATTTGGGAAGCTCATAAAGCAGTATTAAGAGGGAAACTCATATAGAAAAAGAATAAGAACAGAGAGAATGGAGACTCATAGGAAACAGATACTAGAGACAAAGCGAGAACACAAGCAGTCACTTAGAGCAGTCACCCTAAAAAAATTAACAAATATGATGGGTGAATTCAACCTGCATCTAGTGACAGAGCCAGCAAACGCCCTCATGTGGACAAAGAAAGTAATTTGAAAAGGCCAATAAGGCTAGCAGCCAGACTTAGAAATAGACAGCCATACAGCAACATTAAGGTATTTAGAATAAAAAATGGCACACTGACTGCCAATAAAAGCAAAATAATTATATTAATACTACTCCAAACTTTACGATGACAAGAAAGTAGGGACCAGTAGACATCATCCATCTACATGATTATCTAAAATCTTTGGGTCATCTCAGACTAAGAGAAAGCAACATTGAAACCCTCAATAAACCTATTACCATCAAGGAGATGCCCAACATGATCAAAGAACTAAAATAATCCAAAGCCCCGGGGCCAGATGGCTTCTCAAACATTTACTACAAGAAAATGACCAAAATATTAGTTCCTCAGCTCCACAGACTTTTCAACACAATCCTTAAAGGAACACTAACTAGAAACATACAACAAGCGCTTAACCTTAAAAATAGAAACCAAGAAGGTGATAGGTGCCTAATGCACTACTAATAATCTAGTTAATGAACTATATAAAGTGAATATAACAGAAGAATTCCTTATTGTGGATGGTTCTAATATGAATGGCTGCCAAGGGGAACCTCACATACAAGTTCTCTCTTGAAACTTGTTACAAAACAGTAAGCGAAAAAGGAAATACAGTCCCCTGCGCAATACATTAATAAAGATATTTAAAAATACCAATGTTCCCTGTCCGTATAAATATCCAATGGAAAAAGTCCCAAAAGTTAAATCCACCCGTGTAGTCCTGGTATATCCTCCTCAATGGCTGTCCTCCTATTATATGAAAAAAAGGAAACAGACCATTGCGCAGTAGACAGGATCAGTGGGCACTTTTTCTACAGAGACAAAAATGCCTACTTACAAGATATTCTCTCGATACATGTGGTGGATACAAGCTATGCTTTAACCAGCAACTTCTTCTCTGGGTCCACGAACCCCACATGGTGCTTCAGTCGCCTCCAACACACTTCATCAGGTAAGTTCACACACCATACACCAGGTTATTTTGCCCAATGATAATACAAAGAGAAAATAATGGTGCAGTACTGCGAGGGCACTTTAATAAAACTGTAACACAAGACTAATCACACTTACTGTACAGTGTGTCAAGTATTTTCTGTTGTTACCAAGTTGCCGTCCGCAGCACGAAGCAGAGCTCGGCATTCAGCAGTGTTAGGTCGGCGTCCTTCTCTCTCACTCTTTCCTTGCGACCGCTGGTTCCCGACGCCTTTACTGATGATGACACTGCTTGGTCCGGGGCAACTCCACAGTGACAGGCAACATGATTAGGCTCCTTCCTATGCGTTTCGTGATGTGGATTGTCACTTCCTCAGGGAGAGGCCTAATTGTGCCACAAGACTTAACAAGTTCTTGTCAGATCTGATTCATATCAACCAGGTAGAATGTATACCAAATATTCGCTGAGACCCAGGGCGCTCTCTACCACCATCCGCAGCATAGCTGCCGGCCCTCGGGGATGACGTCACACGCCAGCGCGACACCCGAGGAGACGAGACCAGGCACAGGCATTGAAGAGACCGGGTCGGGTAAGGGCAGCAGGCTTTTCCAGTGTGAGCACACGAGAGGGGTGGCCCTTTGGTTGCCTCTTTTCTTGTCTCGGATTTCCCCTGTGCACTAGCCCCCCACCCAGGTTGTACTATATACCGTTATCTGCCAGAGCCTGGCTGTGGTTCTCCCTCACACAGGATCTTCAAGCCTGCCCAGTAGCTGTTCACTTTCTGTTATACATGTACCAGAGACTCTTTACTCACCATTAATACCAGTCCTTAAGATGTTAGCTTGCTTTCGAAACTCCTGATGGGTAGAGCAGTTACGTCTAAGACCAAATACTGACCTATCGGCATCCCCTTGAGCAAAGACAGTGGGTGTTGACTATTAGCCGCTAGTAAGCTGTTGGTTGCTGTTTTTTTGCGAAATACAGTAGTCTGAATTGCATTCTCCTCATCCTTAAGAATTCTCAAGTCCAGGAATTGATATCCGTTTTACTATATTCCGATGTTAGTTTGAGGTTTAGGTTGTTAGAATTTAGTTTTTTCACAAATTCACCACTTAATGGTTCAGGACCATTCCAAATCAGTAGGATATCATCTATAAATCTAAGCCATAACTCGATATGATCGGTATATCTCGTTGACTCTTCCACAAACACATGTTGATCTTCCCATCAGCCCAGGTACAGGTTAGCATATGTAGGGGCACAAGATGTGCCTATTGCTGTACCCTGGGCCTGGTGGTAATAAGTGCCATCAAAGAGAAAGTAGTTGTGGCTAAGAACGAATTGTAATAGGTCCATTACAAATTCATTATGTAATGAATAACTGCAATCTTTTGTTGACAAGAAATATTTGTAGGCCATTAGTCCATTTTTGTGTATTATGCTTGAATATAAGGATTCAACGTCCAGTGTTACTAAAAGCGTGTTTTAATTGGTATAAATATAATTTACAGTACAGGAGCGTATCTTTTGTGTTCTTAAAAGAAGATGATAAAGCAATTACAAAGGGACGTAATATACTATCTAAATAGATACTGCTTTTTTCCGTTAGGTTGTTGTTCCCCAGGACTATCTGTCTGCCTGGTGGTCTATCTTGTTCTTTATGTATTTTTGACAGAGTATAGAAAGTCGCTGTTGTTGGCGACTTGACAGGAATAAACGCAAATTATTTTTTATCAATGAGCTTACTGTCAAGAGCGTTTTTCAATAATGTGTTTAATTCACTCTTGAATTTGATAGTGGGGTCACAGTCTAAAGTGCAGTAACTATTTTTGTCTTTTAAGAAGCGTTTATTTTCTCTGACATCGTCATCGGTATTCATTATGATGACATTACCCCCTTTGTCAGACGGAATCTTTATAGTGCTATAATGAACAAGGTTATTATGCCAATAATAAACTGAATACAGTGTCAATTCCTTTTCTGCAATGTAGATATTTAGATGAGTAAATCTGCAGTTAGATTAGGAACTGATGGCAATGCGATACTGTAATTCAGCAGAGAGTAAAATGGTGTGATAGCACACAGCGGTGCCTAGCAGGAAAATGCACTGAGGCACACAGTAAAGAAACCAGCAAACAGCAAGCTGGTAGCAGCCTCGTGGAGGATACAGTTACCACGGTACACAGTGCGTGGTCTCCTCCCAGATTACATCACTGCGTCGAATGCCCAACGCGTTTCCCTCCTCAACGGAGATTCGTCAGGGGCAGGTGAGTGACAGGCCAGGCTAGCCCTGTTTTTTATAGCGTATATAATTGCACAAACAGCCTGTGGTCAATCAGAATAAGTATGTATGCTGTTAAGTGCCGCTATCTAAGTGGTGCCTGTCTAGGGGATGTCACTGAAATTGCAAACTAGACTTAAAAATATCCAAACAATTACCAAATGATATAAAGGGTAAGTATCTGCTAGGGCACATATTGAGCATGGATGAGGGTGCTCTTGGAGTTAGATATAATGTGCAGCTGCATCTCGGCAGACTGGTGATGCAGCTGCAAAGATCGCAGGAAGATTTTTAAAGATATAAATACACAGGAAATACCTCAGTGTATCAGAGAGTTAACTGGGACAATTTGTGCTGAAAATATACATCACCATACATAGACAATATATAATGTATAATAATAGCCATGAATCTAAATGTGGCACTGGGGTAACGTTTAGATACGGGTAGGGGAATGTATTGCTGTGTCCATATGGGACTACTCAAATAAAAGGGGTATAGGGTCTTTAATCTGTAAATCCATTCCGCCTCTTGTTTTAGCAGCATGTTATCCATATTGCCTCCTCGCATGTTGTTCTTAATGTGATCGATACCCATAAAGGAGAGACATTTGGTGTCCCCTTGATGGAGGTTATTCACATGACAAGCTACTGGAGTGTCCAGTTTGTTTTTTATGGAATTAACATGCTCGAGTACCTGTCGTTGGAACTCCTTCAAGGTCTTACCCACATATCTATGGCCACAATTACAAGTTATGAGATAAATTACATTGGTTGTCTTGCAATTGATGTAATGTCTAATGTCATACTTTTGGAGTAATCAATATTGTAAAAGCATTTGGATGGTGTAATATGTTCACAAGCTTTACAGTTTTTGCATTGGTAAGTGCCCTTTAATGTTGATGTCAACCAGGTGGATTTGGTCTGACGTTGAAAATGACTATGTATTAGACCATCGTATAGATTGGTGGATCTCCTGCTCGTTATACTGGGTGTCTCTTTCAAAACTTTTGACAGATCTTCATCTGATTATAGAATATGCCAGTGTTTCGAGAAAATTGATCTTGTATTGTATTGTATTGTATGTCTTTATTTATATAGCGCCATTAATGTACATAGCGCTTCACAGTAGTAATACATGTGGTAATCGAATAAATAACAGAGGATATAAATAACAGATCATGGGAATAAGTGCTTTAGACAAACATAACATTAAGGAAGAGGAGTCCCTGCCTCGAGGAGCTTACAATCTAATTGGTAGGTAGGGAGAACGTACAGAGACAGTAGGAGGGAGTTCTGGTAAGTGCGTCTGCAGGGGGCCAAGCTTTATGTATCATGTGTTCAGAATAGCCACAGTGCTATTTGTATGCTTCTTTAAGCAAGTGTGTCTTAAGGTGGGTCTTAAAGGTGGATAGAGAGGGTGCTAGTCGTGTACTGAGGGGAAGGGCATTCCAGAGGTGTGGGGCAGTCAGTGAAAAAGGTTTAAGTCGGGAGAGGGCTTTAGATTAAAAGGGGGTAGAAAGAAGACATCCTTGAGCAGAACGCAAGAGTCGGGGTGGTGCATAGCGAGAAATTATGGCTGAGATGTAAGGAGGGGCAGAAGAGTGTAAAGCTTTAAAAGTGAGGAGAAGAATGGAGTGTGAGATGCGGGATTTGATTGGAAGCCAGGAGAGGGATTTCAGGAGGGGAGATGCTGAGACAGATCTAGGAAAGAGTAGAGTGATTCTGGAAGCAGCATTTAGGATAGATTGTAGGGGAGACAGGTGAGAGGCAGGAAGGCCGGACAGCAGGAGGTTACAGTAATCAAGACGGGAGAGAAATAGGGCCTGAGTCAGAGTTTTAGCAGTCGAGCAACAGAGGAAAGGGCGTATCTTTGTTATATTGCGGAGGAAAAAGCGACAAGTTTTAGAAATGTTTTGAATGTGAGGGGCGAATGTGAGAGAGGAGTCGAGTGTGACACCTACGCAGCGTGCTTGGGCTACTGGGTGGATGATCGTAGTTCCAACAGTAATGTGGAAGGAGGTAGTAGGGCCAGGTTTGGGAGGAAGTATGAGGAGCTCTATTTTAGCCATGTTGAGTTTAAGGCGACAGAGGGCCATCCAGGATGATAAAGCAGAGAGACATTCAGAAACTTTGGTCTGTATAGCAGGTGTAAGGTCAGGTGTTGAAAAGTATATTTGTGTGTCGTCAGCATAGAGGTGATATTTAAACCCAAAAGATGTTATTAGGTTACCTAGAGAGAGTGTGTACAGAGAAAATAGAAGAGGTCCCAGGACAGAGCCATGGGTTACCCCCACAGAGAGATCAATAGAGGAGGAGGAGGTGTTAGCAGAAGAGACACTGAAAGTACGATGGGAGAGGTAGGATGAGATCCAGGATAGAGCTTTGTTCCGAATACCAAGAGTATGGAGAATGTGAAGAAGAGGGTGGTCCACGGTGTCAAATGCTACAGAGAGGTCGAGTAATATGAGCAGAGTGTAATGACCTCTGTCTTTGGCAGCATGGAGGTCGTCAGTTATTTTAGTGAGGGCTGTTTCCATGGATTGAGCAGTGCGGAAGCCAGATTGTAGAGGGTCTAGGAGAGAATAGGTGTTGAGAAAATGGAGCAAGCGAGAGAATACAAGACGTTCAAGGAGTTTAGAGGCAAAAGGCAGGAGGGAGACAGGTCGATAGTTAGAAAGACAGGTAGGGCCATCACTTCCGGTGACGTCACAGCCGATGGTCTGCTAGGGGAAGAGCTCCCGGCACCCTCACCAATCTACACACTAGAATAAGCTGACTCTACACCCCAACCCCCCCGAAAATTGATCCCACAGCAGGAATAAGCACCGGAGAGATGGCAGGGAAGCCGCAGAAAAAAAACCAATGCCCCGTCACCAAGTTCTTCCCTCCGGCGCAACGCCATGCTGAAATCAGCTCCGAGGAGCAAGATGGCGCCGGAGGAGAACCAGAGCACGAGGTGCGCAGCGGCAGACACAGCCCGATTGACTCGGACCCCCCCGTCCTAAATAAAGACTTTTTCGATGCCCTAATTACCAAAATGAGGAAGGGAGTCCAGGAGGACACAGAAAAGGCCCTCCAAACCATCCGGGCAGAGGTGGAAGCGCTGACGGAGCGGACGGAAGATCTGGAGGTGAAGATGGAGGGAATCTCAAATGAACAGGCTGAGACCCACGAGGAAGTATTGAGATGCGGAGAGGCGATCCGACATATACAAGATAAACTGGAAGATATGGAGAACAGGGAGCGGAGGCAGAACATCCGCCTCAAAAATATACCTGAATCCATCACCCACGAAGAACTCCAACCATACCTCCGCAGACTCTTCCTGCAGCTCGTTCCTGACCTCTCAGAGCATGACCTGCACACAGATCGTGCCCACAGAGCCCTGGCCCAGAAATCAGCAGACCCAAACCGACACAGAGATGTGGTGCTGAGAATGCACGCATACTCTGCTAAAGACCGCATCATGACAGCGGCTAGGGAATTGAGGTCTGTGACTATGGATGGAGTGCAAATTCAACTCTACAACGATCTCTCCCAATTAACAATAAATAAAAGAAATGCACTGCGCCCACTCACCTCCTACCTCAGAGACCAGGGGGTGAAGTACCGCTGGGGATTCCCCTTCAAACTAGTGGTGCTGCGCAATGGCCGCCACTACACAGCAACAACCCCTGAAGACGCCAAGAACTTCCTGAAGGCGTTAGGAATCCCGCTCCCACCGCAGAAGAACACCCGCCCCAGTACTGAGGAGACGCCAGAGATGACCCCCCAAGAAACTCCCCGCACATCGGAAAGACTAGCGAGCCAACGCCTCCGGTGAACCCCGACGAGCCAGCCAGCTGTGAGACCCAAGGAAACTACACGCGGCCCCTACAGTCTTCCCACGAAGTTCCAGAGGCCCTAAAGACCACAGCATACACCCAACACAAGAACCCACAATAAACAAAACATACCCCTGACCCCGAGCCCCCCTGGCCTACATCCCACGAAATTACCTCCCCCTTCCCTTCCCCCCCGATTCCCCACCCCCCCCCCTCCTGTCCTCCCGCACCCCCTTCCATCCTGTCCTCCCCCCCGACTACCCCCCCTACCGCCCGCCCCCCCTCCCCGCTTGGTTGCATTATCTCCCGATGTTCCCTCTCCCTCCCCCCCCCCCAACCGCCCCTGCTAAACGCCTTCTTACCTTCACACCCGCTCCCACCTGAGATACCGAGGGAACCGAGATCCCACTCGGGCGTCTCGGCAGCAACGTGGAGGAATCGGCAACCAAGCTGCTCCTCTCCGGGCGCGGTCCCTACTGTGGGCCACTCACTCTGCTCCGGAGCTGCACCAGCGGAGACACACGTAACCCGAGCCGCGGACCCCTGCTGCCACTACCCTCCCCCACAAGCACCTCCGGTTGGCGCTCCCGATGATCAAGAGATGCCCGAGATCCCCAACCTAAAGAGCCCTCACACCAGGACATCAGGCCCGGAGACCCCACACTTGGACTCAGCACCCCGTGAACCGCCCCCGGTGGCAACCACCACCCCCCCCTCCCTTCCCGCAAGTGGCAGGTTGTATGAACAAAAAACCTCCCTCCCTCTCCCCTCTCCTATCCTAATGGTAAAATTGTTGTACCCCGATATCTCCCCAACTTCCATTTTCCAATACCTCCAGATCGACATTTCCTAAGAACCCAGTCCCCCCTACCCTCAAGTTCCCGCCCGCGTTCTAGATTCGAGACCCTCTCTGCCTCAAGGCGAATACCAAAAGGCTCATATCAGAGTTTAATAAACGCTCGAAGCATCTCAGCCCCCCCCTAACCCCCTATATATGCAGAAATGGAATGAAGACCTAAACACAACTTGGACCTTGAGGATTGGGAGGATATTTGGAACAGCCACCAAAACCTCAATTTGTTCCGTCACAAAAAGAAAACATCTATAAAATATTATTCCACTGGTACCTGACCCCGATTAGACTGAGCCAATCTACCCAGGCACTTCAGACGAATGCTGGAGAGGTTGTGGTCAAAGGGGACATGCCCCATATTTGGTGGACATGTCCGGAGATCCAAAGATTCTGGTCCGGATCCAGGGCCTCCTGACCGGACCCTGGATATAGAAATACCCCTGGACCCGCTGACCTACGTGCTGGGAAAACCAATTGACGACCTTCCTGCCCCGGCGCCAGACTCGCGGCAGCAATACTGACAGCTGCGAGATGCTGTTCGCACGGCATGAAGAAAATTAAAAGCCCCTTCTAGAAGAACTGTGATCACTAAATAGAAAACGGAATTATGACAATGGCGAAAATGACCCCGGCAATTTTATATGCAAAAACCCCAATTTTATTCCCTGGGAACCCTGGATAGGGCTACAACCCCCACATAAACCCCTCAGCTACCCCTCGCCCCCCCCCCACGGCCGACGAACCCTAACCCCCCCCCCTCCTCTCTTTCCAAAGTCGTTCCCAACACTACCACCTTTCCTTCGTCTCCCCCTCTCTTTTTCACTATTGAAAGAAGGAAAAAGGGTTTACGTGTGGTGTCAGTTTACACATCCTCTTCAATCACTATGTAAACATGGACTGGCATTCTGTCGAGCGCGTATTTATCAGTTGGCCTGTGAGCCCAGTGTCGATAATATGTACCCCCGCGATGTATGACACCAATAAAGGAAAAATATTTACAAAAAAAAAAACCCCGATACCCCCCAAAGTAACCCCACGTCTCCAGACTACCCGCGCTCCCCCCCCAACTATCCCCCCACCCGTCTCCCCCTTGCTCTCAAACCGTAAAAACGTATGTCCAAAGCCTTAAATCAACTGAGCAGCACCCATACGAGACCAGAATATAGCCGAACGACCGCAAGTGCTACCGCCCCCCCAAATCATAGGGCCCCCAACTACCCGCATTTACCCCCCCCCCCCCCTCTAATCCCCCTGCTCCCACCCTCCACGCCCATACACCCCCCCCCCCAACCCCCCCACCCCTCCCACCCCCCCCCCCCCGATCTGAGCCGGAGTGGTACTGGATCTGCACCCACCTCACAACAGCTGTCCCACACTAAAGTCTCAGCTATTCACCTCCAAACACCCCCCCCAGACCAAAACTAAGCCCCTTCAACTAGCCCCCCCAAACACTCGAGTGACCAGATGTCCTACTGTCTCCCCCCCCCTCCCCCCCCCCCCATTTTTTTCCTCTCCCTCCTACCCCCCCCCCCCCCCCACTAGTCAAAGTAAAGACCAGTTAAACTGAAACTGCCCCCCAAAAGATCTCCCCGCCCCCCTCCCTTGCCGCGGACAGCTTTTCCCCCCCCACCCCTGACCTCGGCCCCCCCCCCTGACCTCCCCCCCCCCCCCCCCCACAGAAACAGAGATCCGGAATATGTTTACCCACTGTGTATAGTTATATGCCAATGTATGAACTAACTACGATGTTCTAATTTAAAGTGGTGCTATGTAAGAGATCTCCCGTCCTAAGAATGTGACAATGTGTAAAATGTTTAAACTCCTTGCTGAACTCTGCTATAATATCCGCTCCCCCCCCCCCCCCCCCCCCCACTGTGCCCCCCCCCCCCCCCCCCCCCCCCCCCCCCAGAGGAGAAATGCGCCATGTTATGCCAAAACGTAGTGCTATATACCAATGTTTGAACGCATCCCAATGAGCAGCTGCTAACAGCAAAACACAGGAGAAACCTAGGCTCGGGATGAGAGCTCCCCCCCTACCCCCCCCCCCCCCCGAGCACAAGGTTTCAACCCCCTGCTAACTATGTGTATACTAGATGCTACCACCGACCCACCCCCCCCCCCTTCCTCCCCGTCCCCCCTCCCCCCTTCTTTTTTTTTTGACAATCTGACAATATCAGGACCAAGGGAGCCTCAGCCATATACTGAGATTCCCCAGAAGCAATGATTACCCTATTGCTATCTAGGTGTACCCCGCATGCCCCCCCCCGCCTCCCCCCACCTACTCCCAGATGCCCCCCTCCCCCTCCCCCACCCCCTATACCCCACCAGATGCCCCCCCTTCTCACCCCCCCCCCTGTCCCCCCGCACCACCCACCCCCCCCCCCCTCTTCCAGCCCCCCCCCCCTCTTCCCCCCCCCATCCTCCCCCCTCCACCCCCCCCCCCCTCATCCCCCCCCCTTCCCCCCCCCCCTGCCCCTCCCCCCCCCCACACCCACCCCCCCCCTCCTCCCCCCCCCCCCCTCCCCCCTCCCCCCCTCTCCTCTCCATCGACCCCCCCCCCCCCTTTTCTCCTACTCCCCCCAACCCCCGCCCACCTCCCCCTCCACCCCCCTTCCCCCCCCCCCTCCACTCCCCCTCCCCCCCCACCCCCCCCCCCCCCCCCCCACCCACCCCCCCCCACCCCCCCACACCCCCCCCCCACCCCCCCCCCCCAGCATCCATAAAGAACACCCAGACAAGGACTAACATAAGGGAAGAAAACAATGTGTACTAAGGATGTACAAGATCATCTATGCCCAACCAAAGGGAGATTAGGCCTCCACCAGCCAGAGGTGCCCCTCTCTACCAGGATGTCCCCCCCCCCTCCCCTAAGCAATGGGATGGGGGTCTGACCCTTCCTCCTCTGGCTACGGTCCGTGAGTGACGCCCCGAAAGTTCTCCCAAGGGTGCTTTTTAACACCCCATCCCCTTGACACCACAATGTCAAGAGGAACCTTTTTTCGGCTCCAAGATAGCCCATTCTCTCTTGTCCTCCCTGTCCTCCCCCCTCCCCTTCCCCTCCCCCTCCACCCCACCTCCCCCGTCGGCACCCCCCAATATCCCTGGCGGGACCACCAAGGACTACCCCCCCACATACTCTACCCAACCCCGACGCACGAACCAGCCCTGACATGGGAATAACTCGGGACAGGGGCCTATCCCCGAGACACCCCCCTCTCCCACTGATGGCGACGATCAAAATAATTTCCCTGAATGTCAAAGGCCTTAATTCGGGTTCGCAAACGTAAACTAGCCCTTCAAGAATTAAAAAAACTAAAGGGGTATATAATTTGTATCCAAGAGACCCATTATAACAACGCAGACCCGCCAAACACATTTAACACGTGTACCCCCAAGCGTACTTCGCTTCCTCCCCCAGTAAGAAAAGAGGAGTGGCCGTCCTGATTAAAAACAACATACCATTGCTCTGACACGGTAACCAAAGACCCCGAGGGACGGTAAACCTCCTCCAAGGTACTCCTCAGGCTCCCCCTTATCCATCCTAAATATTTACTCCCCAAACGCCAATCAAACCCATTTCTACAAAACCTCCTTAGCACCCTCACCAAACCGACGCTCTCTTCCCTCCTCCTAGTCGGAGACGTAAATATGGTATTAACCCGACCCACGACAGATCAGCCAACTACTACCCCATACTCCATCCAACTACAGACAAAAGCCCAAAAATTCCAAGATACCTCAGGGAGTACTCCCTGACAGATTCTGGCGGGCCCAGCACGTGGGTCGCGAGACTACTCTTTCTATTCAACCCCCCTCAGTCTTACTCGAGGATCGACTACTTTCTAGGCACCAAAATGTACTCCAGGCATCCTCCCACTCCGAAATAGGCCAATAACGTGGTCTGACCATGCCCCTATCTTACCACCCTCTCTCCTGCCTTTCGTCAAGTCCTTAACATATAATTGGAAACTCGACACTCGCTTCTCAACGATCCACTAGTAGTCAAAACAGTGAAACAAAAACTGACCACCTTTTCCAAATAAAAAGGCGCAGTGCCTTCAGCAGCAACTCTGTGGGAGGCCCACAACCACCATCAGAGGGACTTTTTCAATACCTCCTACAAGAGGAAACTTAAACAGAGAGCAGCGGCAGGGAACTTACGGACAAAATCCTATCCTAGAGCGTTCACAACAACAATCCTTATCAAAAAAGGTGTTCAGACACTCGAGAAAGCGAGAAGCCGACCTAAAAATGCTTCAACTTGACGAGGTGGAGAGAGCCTGTAATTGGACCAAACACGCGTTTCTACAATAGGGGCAACAAAGCGGACAAACTTCTGGCCTCCAAATTAAGAGGCTTGAAGACCAAAGACCCAGCTCCAAAAGATCAAGACAAAAGCGGCCTATTCTCCTATAACGAGAAGACATCGCGAACGTTCGCAGAGTTCTACACTACCTTTATAATCTCCACCCAACTAGCATGCCAAAGATATCACCAAAAATACATCCGACTATCTAACCAAATGCAACCTCCCAGCCCTCACTCAGAAGAACTCGAGTTTCTTAAACAAGAAAATAACTCTAGAGAAACTAAAAAAGGCGATATCCTCACTTAAAATTAGCTAAAACCCCCCGGTCCCGACGGATTTTCCCAACGGGTACTATAAAAAATTTGTAGGCCCCCTTCCCCCCGACCTCCTAGAAATGTACAACTCCTTTATGCAACCAACAGATCCCAGAAACTATGTCGGCAGCCAATCTGGCTATAAATCACAAAAGAGGGCAGAGACCCCCCTTCAATGCGGCAGCTAACCGCCCAATTTCCCTCCTAAACTCTGACCTCAGCTTTTCAGCAAAATCCTCGCCAAACAGTCTGAATCCTATTCTCCCAAGGCTAATTCATATAGACCAAGGTGGGCTTTGTGTCAGGAAGACAGGCCTCTGACAACACCCGCCCAAATTATTGATATTATAGACCACGTGCACCTCAAACATTCCCAAGCCCTGATACTAAGTCTCGCAGCGGAGAAGGCCTTTGACCGCATCAGATGGTCCTATCTAGACCAAACGATCGCCAATTCGGCTTCTCCGGACCATTTCTTCCGGCTCCTGCCTTATATCACTAATCCACACACCCTACTACAAACTCCCAGGAGGCCCTCCAACCAATAAAAATACAGAACGGCACCAGACAAGGCTGCCCCCTCTCCCCCCCCTACTCTTCGCCCTATCCATAGAGCCCCTGGCCGCCCGAATTCGAACTGAACCCACTATTAAAGGTTATCCCAATCGGAGACAGGGAATACAAAATACCTGTTCCCGACGACAAATTCTCACTCTGTCAGACCCCCTCACCTCCCTCCCTAACTTAGAAAAACTCTTGAGCGAATTTGGGCCAACTATCAGACTATAAAGTCAATACTGACAAGTCAGAGGCGCTTAGCATCTCCCTCCCGAACCCCGTATGGTCAGCCTACAACAGAATTTAAATATAAATGAACACCTCCCACATCAAATACCATCGGAATCAAAATAGCAAGTTCATAAACTCCTGTATCAAATTAACTACCCCCCCCCCCTTCCGCCAGATCTTAAAAGATCTTGAGACCTGGCTATCCCACCAGATCTCCTGGTTCGGAGATAGTATCCACCAAAATGAACATCCTACCCCCGCTTGCTCTACTTCTTTCAGAACCCTCCCGTCCCGTCCCACTAGCAAACTGAGGAATATTCAGGCCCATATATTAAGAGCCAGGGTCCCACGATCGGTCCTACTACCTCGATCGAGAGGGGGCCTGGGGGCCCCGGACATACTCCGATACTACCTTTCGGCCCAACTGAGGCAGGCGGTAGTATGGAACAGTTCCCCCGCCACCAATTGCTGGCTGGAGATCGAGACACACCAACGCTTTCCCGAACCCCCTCCCGACCCTACTGTGGTCCCCACTCTCAAAAACAGGAAATCGCTGAGACTTGGGTCTCGGGGCAAATGAGATCACGAGGTCGACATGGTTAAAACCAAAGGGAAATATGGCCTAGCTTCAACCCCCTCTCAACTGACCCCCTTATTCGGGACCCGGACTTCCCACCCGGTATGCGCCCGATCCCAATTCAGCCAATTTCAAGGCTTTAAACATCAGAGTGGTTGCGGATTTGCTGGAAAAGATGAGGCCATGTCCCTCTCGAATTAAGACACCTTCACGTCCCCCAACTTGCCCATTTTCCAATACCTCCAGATCCGACTATTTCCTAAGACCCAGTCCCCCTACCCTCAAGTTCCCGCCGCGTTCTAGATTCGAGCCCCTCTGCCTCAAAGGCGAATACCAAAAGGGCCTCATATCAGAGATTTATAAAACGCTCAAGCATCTCAGCCCCCCCCTAACCACCTATATATGCAGAAATGGAATGAAGACCTAAACACAACTTGGACCTTGAGGATGGGATATTTGGGAAGCAGCCACCAAAACCTCAATTTGTTCCGTCACAAAGAAAACATCTATAAAATATATTCCACTGGTACCTGACCCCGATTAGACTGACCAAATCTACCCAGGCACTTCACGAATGCTGGAGAGGTTTGGTCAAAAGGGGACATGCCCCATATTTGGTGGACATGTCCGGAGATCCAAAGATTCTGGTCCCGGATCCAGGGCCTCCTGACCGAGACCCTGATATAAAATACCCCTGACCCCTGACCTACGTGCTGGGAAACCAATTGACGACCTCCTGCCTCCGCCCCGGCGGCCACTCCGGCAGCAATACTGACAGCTGCGATATGCTGTATCGCAGCGGCATGGAAAATTAAAAGCCCCCTCTAAAGAACTGTGATCACTAGAATAGACGGAATTAGCATGGAAAAATTGACGGCAATGTTAAGCAAAAAAACCCACAATTTTTATTCCACCCTGGGAACCCTGGATGGGCTACCAACCCCACATAAACCCTCAGCTACCCCTCGCCCCCCCCCCCCCCGGCCGACGAACCCTAACCCCCCCCTCCTCTCTTTCCAAAGTCGTTCCCAACTATCCACCTTTCCTTCGTCTCCCCCTCTCTTTTTCACTATGAAAGAAGGAAAAAGGGTTTATTGTGTTCATTTACCTCCTCTATGCCTGTACAGACATGCACTCGCCGTATTTACAAGTTGGCCTGTGAGCCAGTGTCGATAATATGTACCCCCCCGCGATGTATGACACCATAAAGGAAAAATATTTACAAAAAAAAAAAAAGACACAGGTAGGGTCAAGCTTGCTGTTTTTGAGTAATGGTATGACTGTTGCATGTTTGAAGGAGGATGGAAAGGTTCCAGAGCAGAGAGGAGTTAAAAATGTTGTGAGCATAGGGATATAGTAGAAGCAAGAGGTTTAGGAGATGGGAGGGAATGGGGTGAAGAGGGCAAGTGGTAGAGAGAGTGGCGATCAACAGCGACACATCCTCCTCTGAGACAGTGGAAAAGAGTCAAGGAAGCAGGAGGAGAGTTAGGAAGAGGTGTAGGAGGGGAAGAAGAAACAGAGGGGATGTTCTGACTAGGGATTCCACCTTTTCCTTAAAATAGTCAGCAAAGTCCTGAGCGGAATGGAGGAAGGAGAGGCAGCTGAGGGTGGTTTGAGTAGAGTATCAAAGACAGAGAACGTTCCCGTGGGTTAGACTTGTGCATGTTGATTAGTGCAAAAAGTAGGCTTGTTTAGCTTCGAGGGGCAATTGAAACATGGGATAGGGCATACCTTAGAAAGACAGGTAGGGTCAAGCTTGCTGTTTTTGAGTAATGGTATGACTGTTGCATGTTTGAAGGAGGATGGAAAGGTTCCAGAGCAGAGGGAGGAGTTAAAAATGTGTGTGAGCATAGGGATTATAGTAGAAGCAAGAGGTTTTAGGAGATGGGAGGGAATGGGGTCAAGAGGGCAAGTGGTAGAGGGAGAAGTGGCGATCAACAGCGACACATCCTCCTCTGAGACAGTGGAAAAAGAGTCAAGGAAGGCAGGAGGAGAGTTAGGAAGAGGTGTAGGATGGGAAGAAGAAACAGAGGGGATGTTCTGACGTATGGATTCCACCTTTTCCTTAAAATAGTCAGCAAAGTCCTGAGCGGAGATGGAGGAAGGAGAGGCAGCTGAGGGTGGTTTGAGTAGAGTATCAAAGACAGAGAACAGTCGCCGTGGGTTAGACTTGTGCATGTTGATTAGTGCAGAAAAGTAGGCTTGTTTAGCTTGCGAGAGGGCAGAGTTGAAACAGGATAGCATAAATTTGTAGTGAAGGATGTCTGCGAGAGTGTTTCCATCTGTAATTATAGGTCCCTATACAGCGAACTTCAATACTGCTAGGTCTCATAGTTGGTGCCAAGAGTTTATCTCTGTTGCTATTAAGTGCTCGATTGTAAGCATATTTTAGGCTTCCCAGGGAATAACCGTGATTGAGAAATCTTTCCTTTAGATCTTTGGCCTGTATACGGAATTCCTGTTGTGTAGAGCAATTGCATCTTAGACGCAGATATTGCCCTATCGGAATGCCTTTTAACAGTGATGGTGGATGTTGACTGGTGACTGCCAATAAACTGTTAGTCGCTGGTTTTTTTCCCGAACACATTAGTTTGGATGACACCATCAGGGCCCTTGCTAATTTTTAGATCAAGGAAGGTGATATCTTTTGTGCTGTAGTAAGATGTGAGCTTCAGATTAAGATTATTAGAATTGAGTTTGGCCACAAATTCTATAAGTAAAGATACAGGCCCATTCCAGAAAGCAAGATATCATCTATGAATCTCAGCAAAAGTTCGATGTAATCAGTGTAATCCTTAAGTTCATCAGTGAACACCTGTTGGTCCTCCCACCAGCCCAGGTACAAGTTAGCATATGTAGGGGCACACAAGTTGCCCATTGCTGTGCCCTGGGTCTGGTGGTATAAAGTACCATCGAACAGAAAGTAATTGTGGCAAAGGACAAATTGCAGTAAGTCCATCATAAATACATTATGGCCTGTGTAGCTCTGATCTTTGGTTGATAAGAAATGTTTGCAAGCCCGGAGACCATTAGTATGAATAATGCTAGAATATAAAGATTCTACATCCAGTGTTACCAACATGGTGGTGTCGTTGGTTTGAATACCATTTAACCTCAGGAGCGTATCTTTTGTGTCCTTGATATACGATGGTAGGGTTGTGACAAATGGACGTAAAAGTCGATCGAGATAGATGCTACTGTTTTCGGTGAGATTGTTATTGCCCGATACTGGCAGTCTTTTTTGATCTTTATGTATTTTTGGTAATACATAAATGGTTGCCGTTGTTGGTGTCTTAGGTGTCAAAATTCTAGCTCTTTTTTAATCAATGAGTTTGTTTTCTAAGGCTCTTTTTAGTATAACAGTTAGTTCATTTTTAAATTTGATGGTAGGGTCTCTATCTAAGATAGTGTAGCTTTTTTTATCTTTCAAGATACGTTTACATTCCTCTGTATCCATAATGATTATTTTACCACCCTTGTCGGATGGTAATGTCATTTTGTGTCATGAGATCTTTCAATGCAGTTTTTTCTACCTTTGTGATGTTATTTATCATGTGTCTCATTGGTTTGATATTCTCCAGGTCCCTAGTAACAAGGTCTGTGAAGACCTCTACCTGTGGGCAGATAGACATGAGGGGTGTGAATTTACTTTTTTGTCTAAGATTAGTGAATGGACCCTCCTGTGTATATCTAGTGAAGTCATTATCATCCAAGAGTGACATGAGATTCTGGATGTGGGTTTGGTTTACTACTGTAAGGCCTGTATTTTCAATCTCACGTCTTGCTTTTTTAGCGTGAAATTTGTGAAGGAGTAGTTTGCATGAGAACAGATTGAGGTCCTTAACCCAATCAAAGGGATAAAAATCCTTGGTTGGAGAAAAGGACAAACCCTTCTCCAACAATGAGATATGATCTTGGGTCAATGTAATTTTAGATTGACTTCGACCTGTTTTCATTTTCTGCTTTTTTCCCCCTCGTCTAGTTGCTCTTTGGTACGGGGATGGTCTAAAAAAAGTCATTCTCTCTTTTGATGTTTGTAATGTATTGCTAGTAGATGGTTGAAGAGCAAGCAGTCTCAGATCAGTATTAGTACTGGTATCTGTCTCTGAATTGTCTGCTTCAGAAATGAATAATTTATCGTATTTTGTCTTCTCTTTTGTGATGTCTTATAACTATACACTTTATGCAAACTATAATCCAGGCTATCTCTTTGACATTTTCTATGTTTACGATCTTTAATTTTATTTTTGAACTTGACTATTTCTCTGTGTAGTTTGATTTCCATCTCCTCAAATTCTGTATTGTTTTTGAAGTCTTCCAGTTTACTTAGTTGTACATCTAGATCTTTTTGTATGGTCAACAACCTAGTTTGCTGTGTTTCTGCCAACAGCTTAATAAAGGCTTGTGAGCATGAGGAGAGAAAAGCCTCCCATTTTTGTGTAAACTCAGCAGAGGTTATATGGTATGCTGGTACTAGGCCTATTCTCAATCCCCTTGGTATCATATCATTAGTATCATAGTTCTGTAAACAGGAGACTTCCCACCAAGTTTTAACTAGTGATTTGAATAGTTTGTTAAGTGTTCTGAAATAATCAGAGATATTGTCGGATTCGTTAGTTGCAGTGTATGTATTTTCCAAAGAGAAGATGCTCCTGGCTAATCATGCCATGAGCTTATGTTCCAACTAGTAGATAAAAACCCTGCCATTAATAGAGTAGAGTGATATTGTAATATAGGGCCTCATGCAGTAAGCGCCAAAAAAGTGCTCTCGGCAGGGGTTCAATATCGGCATGATTTTGGCAATTTGCCCTCGCAGTATTCAGGAAGGGCCGAATTACTGGCGAATCACTGCGAAAGCAAAACGCCAAGTAGCCGGTGGCGAGACAGTCTGTCTCCCGATAACCTGGCGATACGCCGTCCCCTGCCGATATGTGTTTGCAGCAGATAGAGATCCGCCGCTCTCTCGGCGCAAACATAGGCAAGAATGAGGGGGTTAAGGCATAATAGCATGTTTATTGGGGACAATTGCCCCCAATAAACATTGCAATAAACCACATACACCCCCTGTGCCCCCAACAACCCCTATACCACCATTACATATATTACATTTCTGTGTTCCCCGCAGGCCTGCAGTACCAATTCTGTGCCCCCCCCAAAAAATCCAACAACACAAATACTTTACAATAAATACACCCCCCCTAACACATACAGTACAGTACAGTAATGTGCAAAATTACTATTATCTCGCTATGCACCATCCCGACTCTTGCGTTCTTCTCAAGGTTGTCTTCTTTCTACCCCATTTGTATCTAAAGCTCTCTCCCGCCTTAAACCTTTCTCACTTTCTGCCCCGCACCTCTGGAATGCCCTTCCCCTCAATTCACAACTAGCACCGTCTCCATCCACCTTTAATACCCACCTTAAGACACATCTGCTTAAAGATGCATATGAATAGCACTGGATAATCCTGGACACATGATACATAAAGCTTGCCCCCCTGCAGACGCACTTACTAGAATTCCCTCCTACTGTCTCTGTACGTTCTCCCTACCTACCAATTAGATTGTGAGCTCCTCTGAACAGGGACTCCTCTTCATTAATGTTACATTTATGTCTGAAGCACTTATTCCCATGACCTGATTTATAGTTTTTGTTATTTATATGATATGTATTACTACTGTGAAGCGCTATGTACATTTATGGCGCTATATAAATAAAGACATACAATACAATCCACATATAGATAATAGTGAATGTGCCCATTTTAAATACATAAAGAACAATAAATACATTAAATACAGTACATGTTGCCCTCGCCCATGTCCGGCTGCCACAATGAAGGCCATCCTCATCTTCACCGTCCATGCCCCCTCCCATGCTGCAAAACATAAACAAGAATAAAAACAGACAATGTAAAGTCCCCTAACCCCTTAATCACCATAGCGGTTATTAACCGCTACAGTCATTAAGGGGTTAACCCACCCTCATCCATCACTCGGGAGGCCTACATACCCTTTCTCACTACCACCCCACCCCGTGAGGCCTAACCACCCTCACTCACCCAATACCCAGCCGGGAGGCCTACCCACATACCCTTGGGACCAATACCCCCTTTCCCCACCCCCAGTACCACAATAAAAACAATACACAGCCCCACAATAAACATCATTATATTTATTACATACATAACCCATCCCCTGTGCCCCCCCCATAAATACATGATTTATTATTTTACATACAGGGTTAATACCCCAGACCCACGGGAGTCCCCGGTGGGCCTGACGGGTCACCTCACAGACTTACAGTAGCTCAGCACCGTGTTTCAAACAGGGTCTGTAGCCCTATGGGTGGTCAACCAGGTGGTCTCCGCGGGTCTCCGTGGGCCACAATGGGGTCCCCACGGGTAGGCCCGCGGCTGTCTGGTGGGCCCCGGGTCAGACCCACAGGTGTCTGAGGGGCCATGGGTGCTTCACACGGGGGTCTGTGGGCCCTCGGGTGGTCCCCATGGGTCTGCGGTGCCCCCACAGATGGGGGGGCACTGGTTCTTCCCCGCACGTATCACCCGTGGACCCGGCAGCTGTTTACCCGTGAGAAGTCCGAGGAGACCTCAGGTGGTCTCATAGGTCTCCCGCAGAACTGAGGAAACAACCCTGTATGTAAAAATAAATAAACATTTCCTATACATTAAATACATCAATCCCCCCCCCAACACATACAGTGCAATAATGTTCAAAATAACTATTATCCAGATAGTGATAATAGATTATTTGCTCATTATTAAACACATTAAGTAGCATAATAAAAGAAATCAAGTTCTACTGACCTGATAAATATGAAGCCCCCTCGACAGCAAAATCCATGTCCCCGTTGCCAATAAAATACAAAGCCAATACATTGCTATTACATTCTGATATCAATTAACCCCTTAATCACCTTATCGGATAATAACCGCAAAGGTAATTAAGGGTTAATCCACCCTTCACCCATTCATTTGTACAGTGGCTTCATCATGCAACTATTATATCTATATCTATCTATATATATATATATATATATATATATATATATATATGCAAATGTAAATACAACTGTATGCTCATCTGCATGTCTTAGGCAGGTCTGCAACCCCGCCTTTCACCATTATCACCCAGCACACAGCACTTCCACTGCAGCAAGGGATTATATATATATATATATAGAAAAGAGAGAGGAGAGAGTGCACGCCCCTAGTATAAAACTGTATATTTAATGATGGGAAAGGGGGAAGGGGGAAGGGGGAAGAAAATGACTCACAAGGGTACAAGAATTAAAAGCGTTTTGTGAAATATCACCACCATCCGGTATCTGAAGTGGGATCAAAAGTCCATCAGTCTCATAGAGATGAAGGGGCAGTGATCTGTCAGGATTTCCAGGGTGCCTCCGATATTCACAGCAAACGTCTCAGGATTCCAGAGAATGTCTCCTGTGCTGGATGGCCGCTTTACTGTTGCGCGCTCGAACCGGCCTGCTTCTGCGCATGCGTGATGACGTAATGTCCATGTGTGATGCATGATGATGCTCCCTGATGCGTTTCGTCACAAACGGGCGACTTTTTCAAAGGGTGATGAGGAAGGGATGCTGGGATATGTATATATACCCTTATGGTGTCCTAGCAACCCCTAAATCCAGCTGATTGTAAGTGAGCTATGGGTGCACACTCAATAAACTAATACATACCGCACTAATGATAAACAGAACTATGAAGAGAAAACAAAAAGGCTAATAGTAAACAATTAGTAGTGATCAAATGACTAATCCAGGACTTATCTGCGTATCTCATGGAGGCACGTAGACTCCTGGGTGACTCGGCCTCCTATACCTTGTTGGATTCTAATCCTGTAGGCTGCTACCAATTATTGTTGAAGGAACTTCTCACGAATGCACTGGTGGATGGTATTATCTCTAAATTGGAATTTAAATTTTTGTTTACCACATATCCACGCACTCCTGTTTTTTATCACTTACCGAAGGTTCATAAATCCTGCTCAATCCCCCTGGCAGATTGTTTCTGGGGTGGAGTCGATGACGTCGGGCCTATCCCAATATGTTGATTATTATCTTCATCCCTTTGTAGCTAAGCTCAGGTTGCATATTAGGGATACGCTCTACGTCATTGACTCCATCTCAGATATTAAGTGGAAATCCACTTATTTATGGGCCACGTGTGATGTGGCCTCACTATACACCTGCATTGACCATGCCAGAGGGATTGAAGCCATTAGATATTGGTTTGACAAGGACTTATCTTTCCCAGAAAAACACAAGCACTTTATTTTGCAGAGTATTCACTTCATTTTAACACACAATTATTTTTTATTTGAAGACACTTATCACTTACAGATCTGTGGAACGGCCATGGGCACGAGGTTCACCCTCAGCTATGCAAACCTCTTTATGGGTTTTTGGGAGGAGACATTTGTGTGGCTGAATGGGGACCTTGGGGCGGGCCTCGTGTATTATGGCCGTTTCATAGATGACATCATTATTATTTGGGATGGTGAAGAGTCAGTTTTTTCTAGTATTTTAAGTTCCTTCAACAATAATCAGTTAGGACTCAAACTTACATTTGATATTAACGCTGTACACTGGCGACACACTTTATTCGAGCTCGGCTAGTCCCACGAATTCGGGTATACCCGGGTGTATTGAGGTTTGTGACTGTTTTCTGCCCGAGTGCATTGAGGTATTTTCCAAGCAGGGATTGAAGCATTTTATTCCCGCTGGCTGCAATACTGCACAGTATATATATATATACTGCATTACAATTCATGAATTTATGCCATCTGGTAGACACGCGAAGCATTGCAGCCTATTAAATCCTAATCATTATCATTTAACAGATCAGCCGCCCGTCAGCCAGGCATGAACCCAGGCTGGGAAGGCAAACACAACGGGGCTTGTCAGAGGTGAGGAGCGGCGCATTCCAGGTATCTGCCAGGTACATACTGGGTATTTGCTCGAATAAAGTGTCGGTGCAGTATCTACAGTATTTCTTGATTTTGTCCTCACTTCAGATTCAGACTCAAATATTATTACAACTACGCATTTCAAGTCTGTCTCCGTTAACAGCTATGTCCATGTGTCCAGTAATCACCATAAACAATAGCTAAATAATATTCCTCTTGGCCAGTTTCATAGACTAAAAAGAAACTGTACTAGAGACAGTGATTTTTTACGCCAGTCTGATTTACTTGGGCAAAAAATTCTATCCAAAGGTTATGATCCTGATCTGGTCTCCGACTCCTTCAGCAAAGTTAGGTCTCTGGACAGGTCTGTCTTATTAAACAAATCCAATTCTAAATCTGACAAAGGTACACGCTTGAGTTATGATGCTCCAAGAAAATCTATAAATACTGGTTCCTCAATTGTGAGGTTTATAACCACATATAACCAGGATTTTAGATCGATTAATAGTATCCTTAATAATCATTGGAGCGTCGTCAAGTGTGATCCCTATTTGGGGTCCATCCTGCCAGAAAAAGCCTCCATAGTCTATAGGAAAGCTAGAAACATTAAAAGTATTTTAGCTCCTACCAATCTCAAGTCAGCTAAATCATTCAATCTTCCCATTCCTGGGGGTCTTTTGGGTAATCACAAATGTGGACGCAGCCGGTGTATCACTTATAGACATCTGTTAATTAAATCCCAATTCTGTTCCCTAAGCAGAGGTACCACACATTGCATCTATAGCTCCATCAATTGTCAGAGTACTTATATAGTTTATCTCATTCAGTGTGGATGCAGTCAACAATATGTTGGCCGCACGACCAGGTCTCTCAGCACCCGCTTCCTGGAGCACAGGAGAAATGTCATCAAGGGTTTAAATACTCATAGTGTCTCTCGACATTTCAAATCCTTACATAACCAAGATCCCAAGTCAATGACTATTATGGGACTTGAGAGCATTTCTCCGTGTGCTCTAGGAGGCGATCGCTTTTAACTCCTCTGCAGACGGGAAACGTTTTGGATCCACCAGTTGGGTACTATGACCCCTGGTGGATTGAACGGGTGTCTGGATGTCAGTACGCTGGTCTGAGCCTTCCCTCTGGACATACTTTCCCAGTTTCTTTAGTCTCCTCTGCTATCCATCTTTCTGAATCCTTCCCAGATCTTTTCCTGATCTTGTAGGCAGGCATTTTGTAATCACTTGCATTTCTATTAATATTATATAATGTATTTTTATTTGTATATAATTATATATTATCACTTCCCTGATCTGGGCCCCTAACCTCATATATTACCATTTTATATGTAGTAGTTTAACACATTACCACTTAATCATATACAATCATTTCATAGTATTCTGCCTAGGATATTATGTTAGGTTAGCTATTTCCCCCTCACTTAGTCCATACTTCTACTATCTCAATATGAAATATATATATATTTTTTTATATATTAGATATACATTAATATATATTTTTTTAACTTCATTTTTTTATTTTGTTTATATTGTTTTGGGTTATTTATAATTACAGATATTTAATATCTACATTGATATTAGAGTTGGTGTTTATTCCTGTTGGAATTTCAGATTGATATGTCGTTATGTGTATTAGACATTATTTACCTAATTAGATATTATTTACCCAATTTTAATATGTTTTTATTCACTTGACTGATATATGAGTTTATTTATAGTTTTCAACTTAGTCATTTGATCACTACTAATTGTTTACTATTAGCCTTTTTGTTTTCTCTTCATAGGGCCTCATGTAGTAAGCGCCGATAAGGCTTTTATCGGCATTTTCCTGCCAAAATTGGATTTGAGATTCAGTAAGCGCCGATAAGTGCTCAAAATCGGCAGTTTTTCTAGCCGAAAATGTTTTATCAGCATGCGGCTGCCGATAACCCACTTATCGGCACTTTTCGGCACTTTTTGAAATTGGCTGTATTCAAGTAGCCCCGATCAGCTTATCGGTGCTGATCGGCACTCAGAAATGGAGATTTCATCGGCAATTGGTCCCACCAACTAAAGTTGGCAAGTTGGAGGGGAGAACGATCGGCAAGGTTGCCGGGACGGCACTTAGAAAAAAAACCTCATCTCTACATCAATGGAGTCAATGGAGCGGGAACTTATAACATTATAGTAGTGTTTACGTTCTATTGCTCATAATACAAATGTGCTTGGCATTATTACAGTGTCGAGGTCATTCACTTCATCGTGTCACCCCTTACGTTTATTATTTGCATAACATTGTACTTTTATATGTTATGATGATTTGCGTGTCACATTAGTCTTAATTTTATGATGTGTCAAGGGAAAATCCTATACTCAACTCTTAAAGGAACAGGTCACATAATATCAAACATGTTACTTAGGTGTGCTTCAATTTATTATATGATGTAACACATTTCACACATCTAACACATCCAGCGTATAGTAATGTTGCAATACATTATACAATGCTTGTAATGTGTAACGCATGATCAAACGTAAATGTAGCTGTTTGTTTTCATGTTTACATGTACTTTGTGACCTCCCTCTTTTGATGACGTCCGCAATTGGACACTCAATAACATTGCATGTTTACATTGTACACGATGCATTACAATCACTTCATGCTAACTTATACACACATCTATAATAGTTACTCATTTATACACGATTGAAACTGAATCAATAGCAACTATCCTGATGGCATTAAATTATGCATATGCACTTTACAATAACTTCATGTGAACAGGTGACAATAACATGCCAAATTACACATGTTGCAACGTAATTGTATCCTAATTAGATGACTGAGTGTTGTGTTCAGAAGTGGTACATGCATTACACATTCCAGAAATACTTGACAATAAATGCTTGTACAAAGCTTAACGTTACATCATTCTCAAATATCATGATTGCCTGGTGAACACACATAAATAATCCTTTTAATTGGTACTGGATACACGTTGGGAGTGAACAACTTGGATATGTTAATGTAACACCTTGCACTTGATCAAGTCACCTGACATCATCACATAGGTATTTAAAGGAGGGCAATTACCTGCGCCTGCACAGCTACAGACCTGAAAATGATGCGAATGTTTATGAGATGGAGGAAGATTCTATTGGACGAGAGGCTTGCTGATGGAGAGGATGTCACAGGCCAAGGAAGGGACAGGGACAGGGACAGGGACAGGGACAGAGAAGACAGGGACAGTGACAGGGACAGGCACGCGGAAAGGAAAGGGAGAGGGAGAGGTCGAGGGAGAGGGAGAGGGCAAGGAGATGAGAGGAGAAGAGAGAGGAGAGAAGTTGTGCCTCGTCCTCATTTGTACAGGGAGAGAACCCTGTTAGATGGGATGAGTGAGGAGGAGATTGTAAGTCGCTATCATTTGAGTTCAGCAGCAATCTTAGCTCTTTATGAAGAGATACGGGGAGATTTAGATTTTGTAACAGCCAGAGGTCGTGCAGTCCCTGGGCTTGTTAAAATGCTGTGCTCATTACATTATCTTGCTTCCGCGTCATTCCAGACAACTGTGGGCATAGTGGGCGGGGTCTCGCAATCTACATTCTCGCGGGCCTTTACCCAGTTTCTATGTGCACTCAATAGATGCGCTAGGAATTATATTCATTTTCCTACAGAGCACACAGAGTGGCTGGAAGTCAGGAGTGGCTTTTATACCATAGCCGGGATACCATGTGTGATGGGTGCAATCGATTGCACCCATGTTGCTTTGATCCCGCCTAGTCAGAGTGAGCATGCTTACCGCAACCGTAAGCACTACCATTCCCTGAATGTACAGGTGGTATGCAATGCCACGCGAAGATTATGCATGTGGTAGCCAAATTCCCTGGTTCCAGTCACGATTCCTCTTTCCTGAGAAATTAATCAGTCTTCCATGCTTTCGAAGAAGGCTATTTTGGACCTGGTTGGTGGTGGGTGAGTACATATTATGATGTGTTAACAAACAACTCTTGGTTTTCTAGGAAATGGTGTATGTAATAATGTTAACACTAATTGTTTCATATTTGTGCACGATGGATTATAGGTGACTTAGGATACGGAATTAGGCCGTGGCTGTTGACCCCTGTGGCAAACCCTCAAAGTGAAAGAGAGGAGAGGTACAATGTTGCCCATATATCGACGCGATCCGTCATAGAGAGGACATTTGGGCTTCTCAAAACAAGATTTAGGTGTCTCGATAGAACTGGTGGGGCACTTCAATATAAGCCTGTTAAAGTGTCTGATATTATAATTGCATGTTGCTTTTGCACAATGTGACACTCCGCAATAATGTACAAACAGACATACGTCAGGGTTTGGAGGAGGAGCATCCCGTCAATTTACAAGCTGACAATGACCAAACAGCCAGTGGTGTTGAGACACGTCTGAATGTCATAAACACATTTTTTTTTCATGTAAGCAAATACATATATGTTCATAGTACTACATAGATGTATTCATTCTTTGTTATGATAAATACATTTGTCCAAATACCATTCACTTAGGAAACAGATGAATATGGTTCGCACACCTGTCTCTTCTCAGCTATGTGGACAATTGCATGTGGCACCGGTATGTCATTCATCAACAGGTTGTATTATACTTCTTACCAATAAAAGGTGTTGTGTGTACGTGAAGAAATAATGTGTACTAAATCTATATTTTATGTACTTGCTCTTTTTGGTTATGCATACACAATAAACCTACTATGTCCATAGTCAATAGCTAGTGCAGTATGGTTACATACAATGTTTCTTTAGCAGTGTGACATGTGAGTCACAATGATGTGTACACTATTGTGTATTTCAGATCATATTTGATGTATACAAGATGTTGTTCCATATCACACACAAAATGGTCAAAATGGACAAACAAAGAAAAAAAGCAGCGCCTCTAGAAGTGTGTGATTAAATTATCTAGAAATTTATAGTGCTGGTGATTATTCAAATAAATATTGAAGGAAAATGAATTAAGAATTAAATGATATGTGAATAAACAATGAACTACTCTAATATTGTGATGGCACATAAATAAACTAGATGCCTGTGCATAATAACAAGGGATAACTATGAACAAACAATAGCATAACAGTTAAAATAAATACATGTAAAATACATATAAAAAACGTATATAGGCAAGAGAAGAGGGTAAAAACCAGTCCTCAAAAGATAGTCCAATGTAGAAAATGGAAGCTGGTACAAGGGGTCTCCGGCTGCTCTTAGAATGGACAAACCACGTCCATGGGGAATCTACAAGGAAAAAAGAGGAGAGAGCGCATGCCCCATAGTGTGAAACTGTATATTTAATGAGGGAAAGGGGAGGAAGGGGGGTAAGAAATGCACTCACAAAAGTACAGATTAAAATAGCATTGTGTGATAATAATCACCCCCATCCAGTTGCTGCGCTCCCTCCTGGGGAAAACCTGATCTCGAACAAGATGGGCCACAGTCCCAGCAGATGTCCAGGGCCAGTAGATGTTGTAAAATTGTCCAAGGATCGTAGAAAGTGGCTCCTTGTTTGCAGGCCTCTATGGTGCCAGTGCGTGGATCGGTTCACTCCAGCGCTTCCTGATGACGTAATGTCAATGCGTCCGATGTGATGACGCTCCCTGGCGCATTTCGTCACTCACGGGTGACTTTCTCAAAGGGAAGTAGGGGGGAGAGACACGGCCATCCTTTATATATACATACTAATACTGATAATTCAGTAGACCGCCCCTACTCAGCTGGAGTACTTAGTGCAATACAAGCTAATAACAACAAATAAACACATTAACATTAGCCTAATTATATTGGAGGAGATTAAGAAGAATATATATAACACATAGCGCAACTCATATGACTTATACCACAATACTAAGAGTGATATATGTAAGACATGTATATATAAATAATTTAGAAATATATATATAATATATATAATAAATGAATATAACATATGCAAAGCTAATGTTAAAACCATATATATATATAGAGTATAGGCTTATGGATTGCAATAAAAGGTCATATTAAGCATTAAAATATACCATGTATACAACAACATTTCTCGTATTAAAAATCAAATAATATCATAACAATTAATATCATACATGTAGCGGTCATGTAAAATGCCTACAGTCATCTCTCCTGCTGGCAGCAAGGCCTGGTAAGTGTGGGCATGCCAGCAGTAATCATGGAGGTTTACCCTCACACCCTGGTGGGGTGCCCTGTGTATGGATGGGACTGGTCACATGCTCTGACTCCATGGTTAGTGATTTCAGAGGTGTGTCAGCCTAGTTACACAGGAGGTTGCACCACCGAGGAGTTCCTCGTCAGGATCATCCCCATGCGGACGCAGGGACCCTGGTGAGGTGGAGGCGCTGCACTGGAACTAGGTGAGACTCAGCACACTACCTCAGCTGCCTGTCTGACGGGTCCTCCCCACACACCATCATGCGGGAGACTCAGGAGTCCTGTAGCCAACAGGTGCACCATCAGGCATATCTACACTGTAATGGGGTCCGGTTAGACCACAGGGGCCAATGTGAGATTGGGTGGGTCAGGCCGGGTCAGAAACACCGTTACATACAATACAAAAACAAATATAATAAAATACAAAAGAATATAAAAGAGAATATAGAAGAGTATTGTCAACAATAAACATGTATTGACACCTAGTGTGGAATGAAGATCATTATGCCACGAATGTTGTCTTTGAAGCCGAGAAATTCATGAATTTGAATGCAGTATATACTGTATATATACAGTATATACTGTATAACAACAACCCCTATAACCCCTAACATACACATACAGTACTGTAAATGCACATCAATGATACTATAGGCCGTCCCCTGGCGAGATGTGTTTGCAGCAGAGAGAGAACCACTGCTCTCTCTGCGCAAACATCGGCACATTAAAAATTATTTAAAATACATTTTTATTCATAGTGTAGATGTGCAGGGGGTCTCCGGAGCTGAACCGCATTGGTTTCAGGTCCGGGGACCCCCTGCTCCCCGAGATACAGCCCCCTTTATGAGGTGCCAGTATCCCTCTGCATTTAAAGGTCCCGATCACCTGACCGCGGCCTGTAAACCAAGCAGAGGGATACCGGCACCCCCTAAAGGGGCCTGTATCTCGGGGAGCAGGGGGTCCCCGGTCCTAAAACCAAAACGTTTCTGCTCCGGAGACCTTCTGCACATCTACAGTATGAATAAAACTCACACATCAATAAAGAATCGTTCTTTACCTTGTGCTACCTTTACTATGTGCTATGGTAATGAAGCAGCATTTCTGTATTTTTAATAATATTGTACAGTGAGCAGGGGGTTCCCTGAGCCAGAAATTAATGCTCAGGGGACCCCCTGCTCCTGCACAATATTATTAAAAATACAGAAATGCTGCTTCATTATCATAGCTGATAGCTGCTAAGGCAATGAAGGGTTAAGGCAGAATAAACAATAAATACATTAAATACATATTTTTAATGTGTGTGTTAAACCTCCCTGCCTTGACTGTAATCTGTGTAAGACCCCCTCCCCCTATTGTGTGTGTTAAACTTCCCTGCCTTGACTAATCTATATAAAAAACCCTCCCCCTATTGTGTGTGTTAAACTTCCCTACCTTGACTGTAATCTATGTAAAAAACCCTCCCCCTATTGTGTGTTAAACTTCCCTACCTTGACTGTATGTATGTAAAAAACCTCCCCCTTTTTGTGCTGACTAAGCTTCCCGGCTTTGAACAAATCTGTGTAAACCCCACTCCCCCTATGTGGTCGTTTAAATCTCCCTGCCTGTGTTTCTGTGAGTGCAGTGTATGTATGTAAATGTGGGGGGGGGAGGGGGATTCCGTGTAATAACCACACCACCCACCCCACTACCCACAATAAAAAAAATTCACACACAGCAGCACACATAAAAAAATATATCTAATAAATAACAATACATGAATATAAATAATACTTTAAAATACATTTTTATTCATTGTGAGATGTGCAGGGGGTCTCCGAGCTGACCCGAGTTTGTTTCAGGTCCGGGGACCCTGCTTCCCGATCAATGCCCCTTTATAGGGTGCCGGGGTTCCCTCTGCATTTAAAGGTCCTGATCACGTGACAGCGCCTCTAAACCAAGCAGAGGGATACCGGCACCCCATAAGGGGGCTGTATCTCGGGAAGCAGGGGGTCCCCGGACATAAAACCACACCGGTTCAGCTCCGGAGACCCCCTCCACATCTACACTATGAATAAAAGTGTTTTTAAATGTATTTATTTCTATTCATGTATTTATTTATTTATTTATTTATTTAGATTTATTTATAATTGTGCTGCTGCTGTGTGTGAATTTTTTTTATTGTGGGTGAAGTGGGGGTGGGTGAAGGGGGTATTAGCCCAACGTGGTTGTTAGGGCTTGCGGGGGGGTAGCGGGTGCACTTAACCCCTTCACACCGTAGCGGTATTAACTGCTACGGTCGTGAAGGGTTAAGTGCACCCGCAACCCCCCTGCAAGTATATATACACACACACACACATATATATATAGATATATAATATATTGCAACAGTATATACACACACATGATGAACCAATATACAAATAAATGTAGAAGGGTTATCAAAACCATACTGTACTACAAATAACACTTCTCCATACAGACACACTACATTACAATGAATTTCCTTTAATAAACCTAACTGATCTTACAATCTAAATCATCAAATGCCAATGAAAAAACTCACATTCCAATCATCACATTGCATTTACATTGTATTTATGATGTATAAAATCTATGCACCATATACATTCTGCAAATGAATGTGAACAATATCATTGCAAGCTAAATACAAATACTGTACTCCAAACAAGTCAACTATTTTAACCAATCAAGTAAACAAAAATCAATATATAAGTACTAACCAGAAAACAAAATTTAAAACCAAAGCTAACCCTTACAATACCAAGGTTTACATCTACCTAATTGTAAAAAACATTATACTGTACACATTGAAGCATTGCAATAAACAACATACAGTACAGTACATCCCCTGTATCTCCCTGCCTTGAGTGTAATCTGTGCAAAGCCCTCTCCCCCCTAATGTTTCTGTTAAATCTCCCTGCCTTGAGTGTAATCTGTTTAAAGCCCCCTCCCCCTATTGTGTCTGTTAAATCTCCCTGCCTGTGTTGCTGTGAGTGCAGTTTATGTAAATGTGGGGAGGGGGGGACGACGACCCGATGTGCATACTGTGAGGTCTAACCACCCTCACCCACTACCCACATACCGTTACCCCCCCCTCCTGGCCATGGCCCCTCCGCTTCTGCAAAACAGACACAAAAATTAAAACATACAAAGTAATGTCCCCTAACCCCTTAATCACCATAGCGGTTATTAACTGCTACTGTCATTAAGGAGTTAACCCACCCTCACCCACCACTCGGGATGCCTACATACCCTCCCACACTAACCCCCCCCCGTGAGGCCTAACCATCCTCACCCAGTACCCACAAGGGTGGCCTACCCACATACCATTGGGGTAACAACCCCCCACACCCAGTACTCACAATAAAAACAACACAGTGACCCACAATAAACATCATTCTATTTATTAAATACATTACCCACCCCCTATGCCCCCCCATAAATACATGATTTATTCTTTTGCATACAGGGTTCATAACGCAGCCCCACGCGAGTCCCCGGTGGGCTGGCGGGGCACCTGGAAAAACCTAGAGGGTACCAGCAGCCCTTTTTAAACAGGTTCTGGAGGCCTGCTGGTGGGTCCCACCAGCACCATGGCCGCCAGGTGGTCTCCTTGGGTCACTGTGGGCCACAATTGTGTCCCCACGGTAGGCCCAAGGATATCTGGGAGCCCCGGGTCAGACCCACAGGTGTCTGTGGGGCCTCGGGTGGTTCACACGGGGGTCTGGGGAACTCACAAGTGTTCACTACGGGTCCGCGGTGCCCCCACAGAAGTGGGACCACACATCATCATCCCCGCACCTACGGGTCGGCGGTTCCCCCACAGAAGTGGGACCACACAGCTTCATCCCCGCAGACTATGGGTCGGCGGTGCCCCCACAGATGTGAGGCAACCGCTTCATCCCCGCATGTGTCACACGTGGAACCACCAGCCTGATACCCGTGGGATACCCGAGGAAACCACAGGTGGTCTCCAGAGGTCCCACGCAGAACCACGGAACAAACCCTGAATGTAAAAAAAATAAACCTGGCCTATTCATTCAATACATACCCACCCCCCCAACACCTACAGTACAATAATGTGCAAACTATCTATTATCCAGATATGGATAATAGATTAATTGCCCATTATTAAAAACATTAACTAGCATATTAAAATAAAAAATGTACTACTGACCTCATCAATACGAAGTGTCCACTGCCAGCAACATCCTTGTCTTGCCCACAAAATACATAGCCAATACAAAGCCAATAAATTGCAATTACATTCAGATATCAATTAACCCCTTAAACACCTTATCAGATAATAAACGCAAAGGTAATTAAGGGGTTAAGGCACACTGGCCCGATACCCACCCTTCACCCATGAATTTGTACAGTGGCTTCATCATGCAACTATATATACAGTATATATATATAACCAGTTAAAATCAACCCCACACTGATGAGACCCATAAAGGTCGAAACAGCTGTCTGTGGGTGGTTTTCTGGTTATGCACCTTAACTCTGGCTGTGCTAAAAGCTGTGACCATGCAGCAAGCTTCAGCCTATAGGGAATCATGTTAAAAATGGTTTTTGAGGCAAAAAGTGACACTGTGTGCTCATTTGCATGTCATTTCCCAGAGTCCCTTGCTGCAGTGGAAGTGCTGTATGCTGGGTGATAATGGGGAAAGGCGGGGTTGCAGACCTGCCTAAGACATGCAAAAGGGTTCATAACGCAGCCCCACGCGAGTCCCCGGTGGGCTGGCGGGGCACCTGGAAAAACCTAGAGGGTACCAGCAGCCCTTTTTAAACAGGTTCTGGAGGCCTGCTGGTGGGTCCCACCAGCACCATGGCCGCCAGGTGGTCTCCTTGGGTCACTGTGGGCCACAATTGTGTCCCCACGGTAGGCCCAAGGATATCTGGGAGCCCCGGGTCAGACCCACAGGTGTCTGTGGGGCCTCGGGTGGTTCACACGGGGGTCTGGGGAACTCACAAGTGTTCACTACGGGTCCGCGGTGCCCCCACAGAAGTGGGACCACACATCATCATCCCCGCACCTACGGGTCGGCGGTTCCCCCACAGAAGTGGGACCACACAGCTTCATCCCCGCAGACTATGGGTCGGCGGTGCCCCCACAGATGTGAGGCAACCGCTTCATCCCCGCATGTGTCACACGTGGAACCACCAGCCTGATACCCGTGGGATACCCGAGGAAACCACAGGTGGTCTCCAGAGGTCCCACGCAGAACCACGGAACAAACCCTGAATGTAAAAAAAATAAACCTGGCCTATTCATTCAATACATACCCACCCCCCCAACACCTACAGTACAATAATGTGCAAACTATCTATTATCCAGATATGGATAATAGATTAATTGCCCATTATTAAAAACATTAACTAGCATATTAAAATAAAAAATGTACTACTGACCTCATCAATACGAAGTGTCCACTGCCAGCAACATCCTTGTCTTGCCCACAAAATACATAGCCAATACAAAGCCAATAAATTGCAATTACATTCAGATATCAATTAACCCCTTAAACACCTTATCAGATAATAAACGCAAAGGTAATTAAGGGGTTAAGGCACACTGGCCCGATACCCACCCTTCACCCATGAATTTGTACAGTGGCTTCATCATGCAACTATATATACAGTATATATATATAACCAGTTAAAATCAACCCCACACTGATGAGACCCATAAAGGTCGAAACAGCTGTCTGTGGGTGGTTTTCTGGTTATGCACCTTAACTCTGGCTGTGCTAAAAGCTGTGACCATGCAGCAAGCTTCAGCCTATAGGGAATCATGTTAAAAATGGTTTTTGAGGCAAAAAGTGACACTGTGTGCTCATTTGCATGTCATTTCCCAGAGTCCCTTGCTGCAGTGGAAGTGCTGTATGCTGGGTGATAATGGGGAAAGGCGGGGTTGCAGACCTGTCCTAAACAATGTCATGAGCAATAACACATTTGTCGAACACTGTATATATATATACTGTATTTATATATATAGTATATACACACACATGATGAACCAATATACAAATAAATGTAGAAGGGTTATCAAAACCATACTGTACTACAAATAACACTTCTCCATACAGACACACTACATTACAATGAATTTCCTTTAATAATCCTAACTGATCTTACAATCTAAATCATCAAATGCCAATGAAACACCTCAAATTCCAATCAATACGTTGCATTTACATTGTATAAATGATGCATAAAATCTATGCACCATATACATTCTGCAAATGAATGTTAACAATATCATTGCAAGCTAAATACAAATACTGTACTCCAAACAAGTCAACTATTTTAACCAATCAAGTAAACAAAAATCAATTAGCAATCATTATTTACATCCCTAAACAATTGACAGTCCATCCCGAACAATGAAACAATTAACTAATTCACGCCTGGAGCAGAACAATTCAGCATGTGAAAAAATATAAGTACCAACCAGAATACAAACTTTAAAACCAAGGCTAACCCTGAACACAAGCACACAATATCAACAATTACATCTATCTAATTTTAAAATACTTTAAACTCACAATAAAGCATAGCAGCATAGACAAATTATTTTAAAACACATGAAAGAAAGCTTTTAAAACAACATCATTTCTTACCCTGTATGTATATATCTCTCTAGACATATATACATACATACATACAGTGGCAAGAAATGATATACCACAAAAAAAAAATACACATGTTAAAAAAGCTTTTAAAAAAATTAACAAGTTAAATAAAATACATTTCATTAGTACACTTACCATTACTTGCCCCCACCGACTCCCGTTGCGCACCTTACTCACGAACCAATCCACCAGGCACAGGAACCCATAAAATAAAAAACCATAAAATAATAAACATTAAACTAAAAATCCAAATCAATCCACGGGTCTTCTATTTGTAATCCATCTTTATCTTCATCTGTATTCTTCTTTCTTCTATCTTCTTCCGGGCGGGGCGGGGTCTTCTTTCCATCTTCAGCCACGCCCTGGTCTTCTTTCTTCTCCGGAGGTCCTTCCTCCGCAGCGTCTGGCTTCAAAATGAGACGACATAGGCTTTTAAAGGCCTATGACGTCACATTTTTGTCATATGGTTCCCACGGCCCTGATTGGGCCGTGAAAACCATGTGTTTTGGCCGATAAAAATAAAAATGGTGACGTCACTTAAAGGCAATGAAAGCACAGCCAATCAGAATGGCTTTGCTTCAATTGCCTTTAAGATGATGTCATGAAAAGACACATGGCCGCCCTCACATGGTATGGTAGCCAATCAGAGCGTGGGAACTCCATCCCTACTCTGATTGGCTCTAGTATACCATGTGACAGAGGCTTGGGGGGAAAAAGGATGTGACGTACTACAGCCAATCAGAGTAGGGATGGAGTTCCCACGCTCTGATTGTCTCTAGTACCATGTGACAAGCTTTCAATGACGTCACATCCTTTTTCCCCCCCAACAGCAGGCACAGTGTGTTCCACCCTCCCCCCTCGGTAAGGGTGATTTTTCGTCTGCATCTACCCATAGCAAGGAGCACACTGATCCGAATACAGAAATGGACGAATGTGAGTACATCACGTTTATTACTTGGAAGTGGGAGCTGCCCCAGGTTCATTTGATAATATAGCTGCTGGATGTATCAAGGGGTCAGGGAGGGTCCAAGGACTTCCCCCTGACATCCCCTATTTCCCAAGCCAGATCGTGTTCAAACTAGGGGTTAATGCATATAGCTCCACACAGCACTTTATTACAACAAAAGATCCGGATGCAGTATTTATTTTCACAAGTGGGTCATATGCTTTGCAGCACTAGTAATTGAGGGTTCCACCTCAATATTCCTCTACTTTATAATACATTTAAAAAAGCTTGGGATTAATACATTCCTAAGTCTCTTGGTATTGGGGTATAGAATAAGAACTATGTACTTTTATTCCTATCTGCCTAATCCCCCTTATCTTTTTAGTCTGGACTCCTTAAATATGGTTGGGGCACCCACAAACCCAATACAGGTTCTGAGTTACCTGGGCGCTAGGTCGGGTACCTCTCTTAACCTAGGAACCCCTCATAGTTACAGAGACACTTGTTCATCCCTGTGCACCATTCACCTTTTTGGGTTATGCTGAAGCAATGTACCCTAGTGGTAAGTCGCGCTTGCGTTTTCAAAGGGAGATATTGATGGGACAATGTGCCTACATGGATCCGGGAATCAGGCATGATTCCCAGGTACATTTTTAGGGGAACTGGCAACTCCGGACCCCAACTACCTCGCACATTCTGACAACAATTCCTCCGCAAAATCCCCCTTGAAACTTATCCCTTAGCAATCCGTGCTCGCTGGTATGCCCGAAAAGGTAAAAACACAAAAAATACTTTTTATTACAGATGATACATTGAAACAGTACAATGTTACTGGGTTTAAGAGCTAACTCTCTTGAAGCCTTATACACAGATAATGGGTAACTAAAACAGGTTTAATCTTAATTTGAGAGCCTGGTTACCCCCTATTGTTACACTTCCCCCCTCAAGATGAAGGCTCTGTGGCAGTCCCCTCATCATGTGCCTCTGCACGCCTGGATGTCCTTGAGGCTTTTGGCTCACTGAGGATGTCTATGCGGGAGAGTCCATCGGCATTATCATGCTCACTACCCTTCTTGTGCTGTATGGTAAAGTCAAACTCCTGAAGGGCAAGGCTCCAGCGAAGTAACTTCTTCCCTGACACCCTCTGTAGCCAACTGAGAGGATTTTGATCAGTAATCACTGTAAATGACCTGCTATACAAGTAGGTCTGCAGTTTCTTCAGAGCCCAAACAATGGCCAGGCATTCATTTTTAATAGTGACATAAGCCATTTCTGTGGGCAGTAACGTCCTGCACTCAGGATTGGGTGTTCACCCCATCCTCACCCTTCTGGCTGGTTACAGCACCGATACCATAGTCGGAGGCATCAGTCTGCACAAGGAAATATTTGCTGTAATCAGGTGCTAACAGGATGGTAGCACTAGCCAGAGCTTTCTTCAATGCATGGAATGATTCCTCACAAGCAGGAGAACAGACTACCAGAACTGAGAGTCGTTTCTTTACCAAGTCAGTCAGGGGTTTGGCAATGGCAATATATTGTGAGACAAACTTCCTATAGTAGCCAGCGGTGCCTAAAAAAGCCATGACCTGCTTCTTAGTTCTGGGCACTGGCCACTGAATGATGGCTTCTTACTTAGCCGGCATGCCCACCACCCACTTAAGCAGTGGTTGGAGGAAGGAAGACTGATTTGTCTATGCATGCAGTTGATAGTGTAGGCAACTTGCACATGTACATATGCAGCGGCAGTTATCCGATCATTTACCTGGGTGAATCACGCACTACAGTGCGTCCTGGTCCGAGATGATCCTCTGCAGACTAAATGGCCCATCGGATTGACAAAGCAGGGGTCCCTGCTGTGTTATTCCAACCGAGGTCTACCTGTCTGTAAGAGATGTGCAGTAAGCGATAGGCTAAATCAGTGACTCTAACTGTGCACATCTAACAGGTGATTGCAGGGGTTTTATTTACATTTTAACACTACAGTATTGAAGCATGGGGTCTCCGGAGCTGAACCGTATTGATTTCAGACCTGTTGACCCCCTACGTCCTGAGATACAGGCCCCATTATGGGGTGCCAGTATCCCTGCCATGTAAAAATCCTGTGGGTCACATGACCATGGGATTTTCACATTTCCGCCTTGGGGGCCAGCTGCTTCCGAGATACAGGCCCCAGTATGGGGTGCCGGTATCCCCGCAATGGTATAGGCCTCAGGTAAAGTGATGCAGAGGATGTTTACATGGCGGGGATACCGGGACCTCATAATGGGGCCTGTCTCTGGGGGCCTCAATGTGGACCATACGGATCTCAAGGGGTCCTCAGGTGGTTCCTGCTGTTGTGCGGAGGCCTCCAGGTAGTCCCCATGGGTTTCTGGGGCCCAACGGGTTCTTCAAGGGTGTCTGGGGGCCCCACAGGGGTCCTTGGGTGGTCCCATTGGGAATCCGGGGGCCTCAAGGTGGTCCTCTCAGGATTCCCGGGTGTCCTTGGGTTGTCCCTGTGGGTGTGTGGGGTTCCTCGAATGGTTCCCATGGGTGTCCATGGGCCTCCAGGTGGTCTTTGCTGGTGTCGGGGGTTCCTTTGGGGGTTCCGCGGTTGTCCGGGGTTCCCTGCTGGCCTGCGGTATCAATCCTGTGCATAAAAATATATATATATATATATACCCCCCCCCCCACAATACATTCATTACTGTAATGGGCAAATTATTATTAGCCAGATATGGATAATAGTGCATTTGCCCATTTAAAATAAAATATTAATCAGCAGCATAAAGTAAATTAAATTGGCACTTACCCCTGCCAGGATGAAGGCTGTACTCATCCTTATCACCGTCCTTGTCCTCCATGGACATCAACAGCACAATAAATGAAATACAATCTAATAGCCCCAAACACCTTAATAAATTTAGCTGTTAGTTACCACTACAATAATTAAGGGGTTAACTCACTCTCCCCTGCTGGGAATACCCTTTAACCTACTGTAGGGACCCAGAGGTGGTAGGTTGTTTATTGGTGTGTTGTTCATATTGTAATGTTTATTGGGGGCAGAGGGGGTGAGTGAAGGGCCAAGTACCCCCTTCACTTACCCCCTCAGCCCCCAATAAACCTGCTATTGTGCCTTGAACACTTCATTGCCTTAGCGGCTAGCCATAACGGGTTCTGTATCTCCGGAAGTAGGGGGTCCCGGACCTGAAATGAATGTGGTTAAGCTCTGGAGACCCCTGCTACAATACTGTAGTGTTTCAAATTAAATAAAAACACTGCGATCACCTGTTAGAGGCACACAGATAGAGTGACTGATTCAGCCTCTCTCTTACTACGTGTCAGGGACACCTGCTGTGTTAATCCGATGGGCCATTTGTCATGGGATGCCAGGCTTTTACACATTTTTAACCAGGATCATTGAGCAAAATAGGTAAAGTTAAATTCATTGTAAATTTATTTGCAGGAAAAGGCATACACACAGTGATAATCAACCTACATAAGAAGAGACACACTTACTTAAGACCTGTGGTAAAAATGACACTTTCCTAGCTAAATTGTATTTGAAACAAGAGTCTTAATTTGACCGGGTTTAGCCCGAAATATCTTGAAACCCAAAACGGCATGAAGTTCCAGATGCCACCACTCCCTTCTCTCCGGAGGACTTGAATTTGCTTAATCGGTACTTACTGTTGCTCCAAACGTCGTGGAACTAAAACAGGCTTGAAATCCCTGCCACGACCGCTATGTTTTATTATTAAAACTTGGTCCCTAAAAGCTGGACATTTTGAGTTGGATTTTCTGTAGCCGGTGCCCTGCTATTCGCGCAGACGCATCTTTTTCCACTTTCAAATTTCCTACTGCAGTTCTGGCGCTTGAGAATCTTTCGGGTGATTGACTGAGAGGATTCTTATAGTATTTTGGATTTCATTCACAAAAAGCTACAACCAATCACAGCGTGGGAAATTTCTTAACAGCCAATCAGAGTGATTCCAGTCCTGTGATGCTGAACAAGTGAGATTCTGAATCAGCCAAGGCATGCGCAAGTTTGCAACCTTAGCCACTTGCTATTCAGATGCCACCCGCTGGGTTAGGCACCTCCAAGTCTGGTGGGGCAAATGGTATTCCGGCGGACTTCCATTCAACCCAAGACCTGGATACTTGAGCTTTCCCTTCTGCCCAAATGGTTTTCACACCTCAGGCATACTCTTTGGCTTTCATATTCGATGTCTGAGTAGACTCACTGGCACCAAGTTGGTATCCCAGTGGCTCACTCAGACCATTGGTTCTGAAAGTCCCAGCTCATAATACCATGCACAACAGTACATTTTAAACCAAACACAAATTTTAGTAAAAATATACTTTTACATGTCCCAAGTCTCTGAGTATTGGGAATAGAATAAAAAGCTGCACATTATTTTCTATTAGCCTATATTCCCCATACACTATTCAATGGACTTAAACTGGACTTTAAAAATCCTCTCACAACCTTATCTATGGTTGGAGAACCCATGAACCCCTACATAGGTTCTGGGTGACATGGACAGTAACTGGGTATCCTCTTAACCTATGGATACCTTATAGTTACAGAGACACTGTGGGGCCTATGCAGAAACCTGCGAGAAACCTGCGAGAAGACCCCAAAGACCCCAGAACACCAACAAAGAGTGACGGTATGGATTACAATTTAAAAAAAAAGAAGAAAAATACTTTTTTTTTTTTTAAACCTGGTTCCTGTGTGTGGATTGGTTTGTGAGTATGAGGTGTCCCCAGGATTCGGTGGCTGAGGTCATCTAAAGGTAAGTAAACAAAATAAATGTATGTTATTTTACTTTTACAGGTTTTAAATTTATTTTTTAATGTTATAGTTTTTTTTTAGGCAAAGTTATTGCCCTTGTATTTATGTATGTCCCTATGGCTATACATACATACCTACATGGACAATATATGGTTGTTATGTATTTTTATTTTTAATGTCATTGAATTGTTTTTTATACCCATTTATTGCCCCTTTATTTATGTATGTCCATATGGATATATATACTGTGACAAACGGCTTACTCAGGGGGCTCCGCCGTCTGTCCGGGACTGCTAGTACATGGTCTTTTAGGGTAGGAAAAACGATGAGACGTAATGTATTGTTCCTTTAAGCAGGCTCCTGCCTGGTTTATTCAGTCCCAGGCACTGAAACAGCAACACTGAATACAAATGCAAAACAAAACCCTGCTCATCTGAGCAATAACTAACACAGGTTCACCCTGACTAGGGTTGGGACGGCTTGCCCACTTCCAACAAACAAAATAAGGAACTTTACAAGTTAACAAAAGAACAGAATGATTTACCTTGTTTGGGGAAAGGCTTTCCCCTTTCTGCTTCCAGCATCATTCCTGACTCCAGGCTCTTGGGGAGAGAGAGAGGGGAACCAGGAAACCAGCTTTAAATACCTGTTTACTAATTAGTAGGACAGGTGACAGAAATCAGGCAGCAGACAAACCCTGGTCTGGATCCCTCATCCCTCACTTCCTGCACTTGTGAAACTGTGGGATGGAGGACATCCATTCTGTGGCTGCATTTTCCAGCCTAAACAGGATAGACGCTGTGCAGTATCCTGGGGGCCCTATATATCGAATTTATTACCATTGCTTGGTTTCTGTCAGATATCCTCCCCATTTTACCTTTAGAGGCCCTTTTGCTTTTGTGAGGTCAGTTAGTGGGATTGCCTTAGTTGCAAAATTGGGAATAAACCTTCTATAGTAGCCAATTAATTCCAAAAAAGGTCCTTACTTGTTTTTTTGTAACTGGCCTTGGCCAATTTTTGTCTTTGAGTGTTTGGGTTTGAGTAAACCTCTGCCAATGGAATAACCCAGATACTTGGCTTCCTCCAGACCAATAGTGCATTTAGCGGGGTTAGCAGTTAGTCCAGAAGACCGAACTGCATCAAGCACAGCTTGGAACTTTGGAAAATGGGATTGCCAATCTTCACTATGGATTACCAAATCAACCAGGTAGGCGGCAGCATACTGAGCATGTGGCTTTAACATTTTATCCATCAGTCTTTGGAATGTGGCAGGGGTTCCAAAAGGCAACACCCTAAACTGAAAGAGGCCATCTCGGGTTGAGAAGGCTGTCTTTTCTTTTGCCCTTTCTGTGAGGGAAACCTGCCAGTATCCTTTTGTTAGGTCTTGGGTCGTGAGGTATCGAGCATTTCCCAGTCTCTCTACCAGTTCATCAACCCTGGGCAAAGGATAAGTATCAAATTTTGACACAGCATTTAGTTTGCGGTAGTCATTGCAAAACCTTGTTGTATCATCTGGTTTTGGGACTAAAACTATAGGGCTGTTCAACCCTGTAGACGGACGTACACAAAGGTACACAATTGGAGGCTTTTATAAGGTGAAATTATAATAGGCTTTATTGTGCCTTTTCCTTTTCATCAGGAAATCATCCAAACACAGGGGGGGAACAAAGCTTCTATTCACTTGGGAGTAGTTCTCGTGAAATCCTATGCAATTAATTCACATCTCCCTTAGTCAAGCATGTCTCGCAGCCCCAAAACATATAGCATGAAATAAGCAGATATAAGCAGTCTCTTAATAATGAAAGTCTTATCTGTTTATTGCTGTAGAGTAAGCTTCTCTGCTCTCCTGGAAACGCACCCGTGCGTGCACAGAAAATATCAGCATCCAGGTTTAGAAGTCTTATTTGGTGTCTTGCAATCAGCTATGCTGGGCAGAGCTCAAGACCGGTCAGCTCCAGAGATGTGTGTTTCTTGGTCAGTCTCTCCTGGGAGACGCAAGAACACTCCTCTGTCTCTCCAAAGGTCAGCTCTCATTCAGAGCTAAGGAGTCACTTCCTGTTTCAAAGGCAGGCTTTTTCTACCACCTCTAATCAGGCAGCTGGTGTTAGTTAATTTGCTACCAGCAGTTAACCACCACACTGCTGGATTAGAGGCACATTTGTGAACAGGGATAAGTCCCCTGTTACATACCTCCCTGTTTGTGGGAAGCTCGGGCTTACCACGGCCAAAGCCCATCCTTCCACTCTCATTCGAGATCTTTCTGTGACTTGAATGAGAGTGGATGGAGGAAGAGAACCCTCTGTCCCGCTGGGATTGGAGCCCTTTCTCCAGTTTATTTTTGTCTCCTCCCAAAGGTGCTTGAGATCAGCACTCCTCAGTCGCTCGAGGAGGACTTTTTCCACGTGAAGCGTTTTTATCGCGTGCGCGGTCATGAGATTTCTGTTGCGTCGGGCACTCCTCTATTTGTAGACAAAGTGTATGGCAACAGTTGTAGAGCAGTTAGGACTAGCCCTTAGAATTTTCCGCTCTTGAAGCGGTCTTTCTGCAGTTTCTCCACACCACGGAGTTGCCAGTTCAGCTTCTTTGGGACTGAGTTGCACCTCCACCTCCTTTTCCAGAGAACGTCCTATTTTTTCAGCTTCCTCAGCTAAGGATTCTTCTGGCTTTGATTCTGCACTCTTACCTCTGTTTGTTGCCTGTTGGGCAGCTGTAGGTTTGGCTAGTGCTTTCTTAGGTGGCTCAAACTTTGGAATTTTGTTTTGAAGTTGCGTGGAGTCCCCAACTCTCACTGTACCCTTGTCCTCATGGGCATTAGTTACTGTGGGATACTGGTGCTTGGGTAGAGCCAATACCTTTTTCCGTATTGGAGGAATCTGTAAGTTACTGGTCTGCAGAGTCTCAATCTGTTTGAGTGCGTCTTGCAAGTCTCTTCTCAGGGAATCTATCTGCGCACTTTGCTTTCTCTGAGTCTGTATCAGAGTCTCCTTCATATTCTGGAGCTCTGTAATTTTTGTCGTCAAGGTTGCCACTGCGTCTGTTTTCTCCTTGGTGTACTGACTCAAGGGAATGGAACAGTCTCTCTGTCTCTCCAACTCTTGCTCCAGTTTCTGAGCCTTCTCACGCTCCCTCTCATACAGAGTCACCTGGTATCGAAGCTCCGCTTCCAATGATGCTCTGAAGACATGCAGCGTGGCATTTAGCTCCTGATACTGCTCTGTGGGGACGTACTGGGTATTCAGACGTTCCTGCAGCGCTTGTAACTCTTTAGCAGCCTGCAGTTTTTCTTCCTGTAGTGTTTGCTGCTTCTCCTCAGCATACTGGAGGTGTGCACGCAGGCCTTGCAGTTGGTGCTGCAGTCGGTGCTCTGCTTCAAACTTTACCTTGACTTCTTCTGTCAACTGAAAATTTTCTTCTTTCAGTTTTAAGTTTTCTCTTTTTAATCTTGAATTTTCTCTTTTTTCAGTCTCTGTATTGTTCAGGGCTTCTTTGCAGTCCTCCTTCCATTTACGCACACCTGTTTTGAGAATGACACTCTCCTGGCGTGAGACTTCCTTCTCTAGGTTGAGGGTCTGAAGCTCCTTCTAGAGACTTTGAGATCTGTATCAAGATTACCAATAGTTTATTTAGCAATGTCCAGCTCCTCAGTGAGTCTGTGTAGTTCCTATCTGGAAACTTCCAGGTCTGTGCGGCAGCTGTTGGTCTCATGATGTGAGGCATCCAGTGCTCTGTGGAGTGTCTGGACCTCTTTCTGAGCTACGTCCACCTCTATCTGGACACTGTTGACCTCCTGTTGTGAGGCATTCAGCTCTATGTGAAGAGTGTGAACCTCTTGCTGGAAGACTGTCATCTGCTTCATTTCCTCCTCCTCCTTCCGCTTTAGCGTAGCCACCATTTTACCAGATTGGCTCTGCTTTTCATCCATGGTGGAAATAGCAGCATTTGCAGTATCTAGCTCAGTCTTGAGATCGTCCAATTCGGTCTTGGCCGCAGAGTAAATTGCGAGCACAGTCTTCTGTAGCTCAGCATTATTTTCTCTCTCCCTTTCCAATTCTTCACAGAGCAGATCACAGTCATTCCTGGCAGCTTGCAGTGCATCTTCAGGGCTGACCAAGGGATCGTCACTCACTGGCTCCGACTCCACTTCCCTGGGATGGTTGGCCGAGGGTTCCTCACTGTTGGCACTGGACAGACACTTCTTTGGGGTACACGACTTCTGCCTTGGGGCCTCTGTATATTCGGTTACCCGCGGGACGATTTCCCCATTTTCTCTAGGCTGCAGGGCAACTCGGTCCCCCTTTTCCTCCATAGGATCTGCGGACGTGTCTGTTCCTTCCACGGTAAGTGAAGAACTGCTTTTCTTTTTCCACCTTTTTGATTTGGATGACACCGTCCCTTCAGGGATATTGGGGTCTCCATCTTCATTTGAAATTTTAGCAGCTTCATTATATACGCCAGGCTTTTCTTGCAGTTGCTTTAGCTGACAGAAATATTGGGTGATCTGCTGCTCCCGCTCTGTGTCCTGTTGATCATATTCGTCATCAAAGGGAGCGGTCTTTTCTGTTTGTGCCGAGTTCAGGCACCCCCACCATTCTTGGGGTGTTTTGTGGGTGTTACTCGGTTCGGGTTCCCCGTAAGAGATGTCTTCCTCTTTATTGGACTGGAAGGGCCACTCTTCCGTGGGGTAGGGTTCATTACAGGAACGCTGCATCTTGTTGTGCCTTTTCCTTTTCATCAGGAAATCATCCAAACACAGGGGGGGAACAAAGCTTCTATTCACTTGGGAGTAGTTCTCGTGAAATCCTATGCAATTAATTCACATCTCCCTTAGTCAAGCATGTCTCGCAGCCCCAAAACATATAGCATGAAATAAGCAGATATAAGCAGTCTCTTAATAATGAAAGTCTTATCTGTTTATTGCTGTAGAGTAAGCTTCTCTGCTCTCCTGGAAACGCACCCGTGCGTGCACAGAAAATATCAGCATCCAGGTTTAGAAGTCTTATTTGGTGTCTTGCAATCAGCTATGCTGGGCAGAGCTCAAGACCGGTCAGCTCCAGAGATGTGTGTTTCTTGGTCAGTCTCTCCTGGGAGACGCAAGAACACTCCTCTGTCTCTCCAAAGGTCAGCTCTCATTCAGAGCTAAGGAGTCACTTCCTGTTTCAAAGGCAGGCTTTTTCTACCACCTCTAATCAGGCAGCTGGTGTTAGTTAATTTGCTACCAGCAGTTAACCACCACACTGCTGGATTAGAGGCACATTTGTGAACAGGGATAAGTCCCCTGTTACATACCTCCCTGTTTGTGGGAAGCTCGGGCTTACCACGGCCAAAGCCCATCCTTCCACTCTCATTCGAGATCTTTCTGTGACTTGAATGAGAGTGGATGGAGGAAGAGAACCCTCTGTCCCGCTGGGATTGGAGCCCTTTCTCCAGTTTATTTTTGTCTCCTCCCAAAGGTGCTTGAGATCAGCACTCCTCAGTCGCTCGAGGAGGACTTTTTCCACGTGAAGCGTTTTTATCGCGTGCGCGGTCATGAGATTTCTGTTGCGTCGGGCACTCCTCTATTTGTAGACAAAGTGTATGGCAACAGTTGTAGAGCAGTTAGGACTAGCCCTTAGAATTTTCCGCTCTTGAAGCGGTCTTTCTGCAGTTTCTCCACACCACGGAGTTGCCAGTTCAGCTTCTTTGGGACTGAGTTGCACCTCCACCTCCTTTTCCAGAGAACGTCCTATTTTTTCAGCTTCCTCAGCTAAGGATTCTTCTGGCTTTGATTCTGCACTCTTACCTCTGTTTGTTGCCTGTTGGGCAGCTGTAGGTTTGGCTAGTGCTTTCTTAGGTGGCTCAAACTTTGGAATTTTGTTTTGAAGTTGCGTGGAGTCCCCAACTCTCACTGTACCCTTGTCCTCATGGGCATTAGTTACTGTGGGATACTGGTGCTTGGGTAGAGCCAATACCTTTTTCCGTATTGGAGGAATCTGTAAGTTACTGGTCTGCAGAGTCTCAATCTGTTTGAGTGCGTCTTGCAAGTCTCTTCTCAGGGAATCTATCTGCGCACTTTGCTTTCTCTGAGTCTGTATCAGAGTCTCCTTCATATTCTGGAGCTCTGTAATTTTTGTCGTCAAGGTTGCCACTGCGTCTGTTTTCTCCTTGGTGTACTGACTCAAGGGAATGGAACAGTCTCTCTGTCTCTCCAACTCTTGCTCCAGTTTCTGAGCCTTCTCACGCTCCCTCTCATACAGAGTCACCTGGTATCGAAGCTCCGCTTCCAATGATGCTCTGAAGACATGCAGCGTGGCATTTAGCTCCTGATACTGCTCTGTGGGGACGTACTGGGTATTCAGACGTTCCTGCAGCGCTTGTAACTCTTTAGCAGCCTGCAGTTTTTCTTCCTGTAGTGTTTGCTGCTTCTCCTCAGCATACTGGAGGTGTGCACGCAGGCCTTGCAGTTGGTGCTGCAGTCGGTGCTCTGCTTCAAACTTTACCTTGACTTCTTCTGTCAACTGAAAATTTTCTTCTTTCAGTTTTAAGTTTTCTCTTTTTAATCTTGAATTTTCTCTTTTTTCAGTCTCTGTATTGTTCAGGGCTTCTTTGCAGTCCTCCTTCCATTTACGCACACCTGTTTTGAGAATGACACTCTCCTGGCGTGAGACTTCCTTCTCTAGGTTGAGGGTCTGAAGCTCCTTCTAGAGACTTTGAGATCTGTATCAAGATTACCAATAGTTTATTTAGCAATGTCCAGCTCCTCAGTGAGTCTGTGTAGTTCCTATCTGGAAACTTCCAGGTCTGTGCGGCAGCTGTTGGTCTCATGATGTGAGGCATCCAGTGCTCTGTGGAGTGTCTGGACCTCTTTCTGAGCTACGTCCACCTCTATCTGGACACTGTTGACCTCCTGTTGTGAGGCATTCAGCTCTATGTGAAGAGTGTGAACCTCTTGCTGGAAGACTGTCATCTGCTTCATTTCCTCCTCCTCCTTCCGCTTTAGCGTAGCCACCATTTTACCAGATTGGCTCTGCTTTTCATCCATGGTGGAAATAGCAGCATTTGCAGTATCTAGCTCAGTCTTGAGATCGTCCAATTCGGTCTTGGCCGCAGAGTAAATTGCGAGCACAGTCTTCTGTAGCTCAGCATTATTTTCTCTCTCCCTTTCCAATTCTTCACAGAGCAGATCACAGTCATTCCTGGCAGCTTGCAGTGCATCTTCAGGGCTGACCAAGGGATCGTCACTCACTGGCTCCGACTCCACTTCCCTGGGATGGTTGGCCGAGGGTTCCTCACTGTTGGCACTGGACAGACACTTCTTTGGGGTACACGACTTCTGCCTTGGGGCCTCTGTATATTCGGTTACCCGCGGGACGATTTCCCCATTTTCTCTAGGCTGCAGGGCAACTCGGTCCCCCTTTTCCTCCATAGGATCTGCGGACGTGTCTGTTCCTTCCACGGTAAGTGAAGAACTGCTTTTCTTTTTCCACCTTTTTGATTTGGATGACACCGTCCCTTCAGGGATATTGGGGTCTCCATCTTCATTTGAAATTTTAGCAGCTTCATTATATACGCCAGGCTTTTCTTGCAGTTGCTTTAGCTGACAGAAATATTGGGTGATCTGCTGCTCCCGCTCTGTGTCCTGTTGATCATATTCGTCATCAAAGGGAGCGGTCTTTTCTGTTTGTGCCGAGTTCAGGCACCCCCACCATTCTTGGGGTGTTTTGTGGGTGTTACTCGGTTCGGGTTCCCCGTAAGAGATGTCTTCCTCTTTATTGGACTGGAAGGGCCACTCTTCCGTGGGGTAGGGTTCATTACAGGAACGCTGCATCTTGCCCTCCATTTTTAGGCTATCAGGTGTAATTTTCTTCCTGACCTCAGGAGGCGCCATTGCAGCTGTTGCCACTGTATTTGCTAGAACCCCCAATTATGGTAGTCCTACAGGTAGGCATATTTTGCATATAGAGGTCATAGCTCTCACAGGCATCTCTGTAGAATTTTTCTTTCTTAGGTAATTTTTTTTTTTTTTCAATATCAGCAGTGCTGTGCATGCATTTTCTCTCATCAGGTATACAAGATGTGCAGTTGCTAGGTAAAAAAGTCTATTTGCTTTACACCATTTACTTGCTAGGTTAAACTCTTATTAGGTATGCTGAATGTGTAGTTGCTAGGAACAAACTTCTGTTTGCTTTACACCATTTACTTGCTAGGTTCAATCTCTCCGCTTCAGCAACAGAATTTGGTTTTCTGCCTGGGTTCAGTAATTTTCAGTCTCATCTTTGGGTATTATGGCATTCACACTTCACACTTTGGGTGTCTGTTTTTGCTCCCAAGATATATATAGGCAGACTTTTTTTACTTGCAGAAAAAAACCATTCTTTGCAGTGGACTATTTCTTTCATTCCCGGCAGGGTGACTCAACATACAGCAATTGGTTTTGAAAAACCTTTTACACAGTTCAGAAATCACTTTTTCCCCTATAGAGCAATTTTACACTCAGCATTTGTTTGCTAAAAATTCCCCTGCTTCCGCACAGTCTTGTATCAATTTTCACACTTTTCTGCATATACTCCATTCACAGCTGGTAGCCCTATGCGGTGTGGCAACCTTTATTTGCAAAATCAGTACCACTCGTGGGTCACCATCTGTATTCACTGCTTCAGCGAAACTTTTGAAAACAACAAACACCTATCCCTTTTTAAGGGCTGACTCACTTCTTGAACCCTGACTATGGCTGAAAGGCAAAACCCCTATTTCAATGACCATATTACACTTTGTGATAGGCAAATTAAGGTTTAGCTACTTCAGCAGTCTCTCTCCTCTAGGGATTGGGGCAAAGATTCCATCTGTGGTTTTGTAAGTTTCAGTACAGTGTGGTTTCAGTGGTGTGTATCCCTTTAACTCTGATCTCTGCTGCATGAGTTTTTTTTCTCAAATTGTTTGTAGGCAAAAAGCATAACAAAAAAATTTCACATAAAAATCTCCGGTCCTTTTTAACTTCAAAGACACCTCTTGTCCCACTTCTTCCACCATATGTAGACGGACGTTCACAGAGGTACACAATTGGAGGCTTTTATAAAGTGAAATTATAATAGGCTTTATTGTGCCTTTTCCTTTTCATCAGGAAATCATCCAAACACAGGGGGGGGGGGGGGAACAAAGCTTCTATTCACTTGGGAGTAGTTCTAGTGAAATCCTATGCAATTAATTCACATCTACCTTATTCAAGCATGTCTCGCAGCCCCAAAACATATAGCATGAATTAAGAAGATATAAGCAGTCTCTTAATAATGAAAGTCTTATCTGTTTCTTGCTGTAGAGTAAGCTTCTCTGCTCTCCTGGAACCGCACCCGTGCAGCCACATAATAAATATCAGCATTCAGGTTTAGAAGTCTTATTTGGTGTCTTGCAATCAGCTATGCTGGGCAGAGCTCAAGACCGGTCAGCTCCAGAGATGTGTGTTCTCTTGGTCAGTCTCTCCTGGGAGACTCAAGAACACTCCTCTGTCTCTCCAAAGGTCAGCTCTTATTCAGAGCTACGGAGTCACTTCCTGTCTCAAAGGCAGGCTTTTTCTACCACCTCTAATCAGGCAGGTGGTGTTAGTTAATTTGCTACCAGCAGTTAACAACCACACTGCTGGATTAGAGGTACATTTGTGAACAGGGATAAGTCCCCTGTTACAAACCCACTTTGGGATTCCTCAATTACACCAAGTTTTAGCATTTTTTAACCTCTAAACTTATAGCCTCTCTTTTGGCCTCTGGGATTTGGTACGGTTTAAGGTTAACTCGGACCCCGGGTGCAAAGACTACTGTAGTGCTGACGAGTATTCTAAAACAAATCTGGGGCAATCACCAACAAGACCCAGGTACATGCTGGGTACATGCTGGGTACATACTGTGTACATGCTGCAGCATTTCAGTGACATTTCTGCAGACAGACTAATGGCCCATTGGATTAACAGCGGGTTCCCTGGCAGTCCCATTCAAACTGAATGGGACTGCCAGGGACCCCTGCTGTGTTAACATTCGGGATACACATTGATATCCTAACATCCAAGACCTATGCCAAACTAGGGGTACTTTACAGGAACAAATCCTCCCTAAGTCTCCTGGTCAGAAAGCGTATCGCACAGCAGATGCTAATGCCAATTATTGACTATGGAGACATATATGGCTCGGCACCTAAAATCCACCTTAGCAAACTTGACACCCTCTACAATTCAATTTGTTGTTTTGTTCTCCAATGCAACTATAACACACATCACTGCGAAATGCTCAAATAACTAAATTGGTCATCACTCGAGTCTAGGCGCAAAGTTCACCTTTCCTGTCTTGCCTTCAAATTTTTTATGGGAAAGCTACCCAACTACCTAAACAAGCTCCTCACCCCTACCACATGCAGCAGCTATCATCTGATATCAGACTCCAAAAGACTGTTCATGGTCCCAAGGCTCAACAAAGTATCCGGATGTTCCTCCTTCTCTTACCGTGCACCCCAAAACTGGAACAATCTACCAGAGACTCTCACATCCACCACCAGTTTAAGTTCTTTCAAATCTAAGGCTGTCTCACATTTTAATCTGGTCTGTAACTATTTCATACGCCCATAATATATATTCTTTAACTGTGCATGAAATGTCTTGTATATAATGTACACCCTGCTCATTTATGTAACTGTATTTGTAACCATGGACAAAACAAAGATAATAACCCCTCCAAAAGCGCTAACCTACACTAAAGATAATGATAAAGTGCTAATCAATAATGTGCTAAACAATAATCTATGCTAGTGCAACATCAAAGTGATAACAAATGCTGTGAAACAAGCAGCTAGGTGGACAAATGCTGTGAAACAAGCAGCTAGGTGAACAAATGCTGTGAAACAAGCAGCTAGGCGGGGGGGGGCAGGCTCAATACAGTCTTAAAAAGAGAAAGTTATTGGATTTACACACTCAAAACCTTGACCTCCCTAGGCCTCAACATTGAATTTGACCTTGCAGCCTTTTTGAAGGACTCTTATTTCATTCTTAATTTATTCCATTTCACTGTCGTGGGATATTTTAGATATGTTGTATGAATTGCATTGACTTTATTAATTTTATTCATTTTGTTTGGTCTTTCAATATTGCATGTGATTATGTTAACCCATGGTTTTTTACATGTGATCAATATTGTTTTATTATGGTATATTTTATATATATTTTATACTTTTTGTTATCATCATCATGTAATTTTGTATAAATCCTAAATATACAGTAAGGGCCCATGTGCTCAATGTTGTCATGGAAACAACCCCGATCGAGCTGTCAATATCAATGCCGATCCTCCTTGATTAACTCCACAGTTAAGCCCTACCCCTAGTAGGAGGATCTCTCCATTTGGGTCTGTATTTAAGGCACCGGTAACTAAGCTCCACTACACCTGACGAAGTGACTACGAGTCACGAAACGCGTAGGGAGGAGGAGCTTAGTGTTTTGAGCCATCCCAGCACTCGTAGTCCTGATGCAAGGAGAGTTTCCTGCATCACTGACGTCACACGCCCAGTCGACAGCGTGTCTGCGTGCAGTGATCCTCTCTATCGTGCTATTAGGAATTGCAAGCTGCGGACGGCATTCGAGAGGAGTACGATAACTGTTGCACCATGTGAGTGTATTTTATTACCTTTTATAGTGTTTTAGTCATTAAAGGTCGTTTCATACTACACTATATTGTGCCTATTCCTTATCACATATCTGTGGGGGTGCCGCAACGGAACTATCCCTGACGCCATTGCGGATTGAGGTCGAGCCCAGCAAGCTGTCTCCACGTGGGGTTTGTGAGAGGAGCTGAGGAGAAGGGGAGCCATTACAGATTCTCTCTATTGAACATACTGGCGTACATTATGTGAGTAGGATTCTTCATAGTCTGCACAGCAGGAAGCGGGTGGCGGAGGGTAGGGCAGCGGGGAGCACAGAAGGAAGCGGGTGGCGGAGGGTAGGGCAGCAGGGAGCACAGCAGGAAGCGGGTGGCGGAGGGTAGGGCAGCAGGGAACACAGCAGGAAGCGGGTGGCGGAGGGTAGGGCAGCGGGGAGCTCAGCAGGAAGCGGGCGACGGGGAGCACAGCAGGAAGCGGGTGGCGGAGGGTAGGGCAGCGGAGGGGGAGCAGAGTAGGAAGCGGGTGGCGGAGGGTAGAGCAGCGGGGAGCACAGCAGGAAGCGGGCGGCAGAGTGTAGGAAAGCAGGAGCGGAGCACAGCACAGCAGGAAGCTGTGAGAGGATGAAGATGGGGGTAAGAGGCTGAAGAGGTGGGGTGAGAGAGGATTAAGATGGGTGGCGAGAGAGGATGAAGATGGGGGGCAAGAGAGGATGAAGATGGGGTGAGAGGATGAAGATGGGGGGCGAGAGAGGATGAAGATGGGGCGAGAGAGGATGAAGATGGGGGCGAGAGAGGATGAAGATGGGGGGCGAGAGAGTATGAAGATGGGGGGGTGAGAGGTTGAAGATGGGGGGGTGAGAGGACGCAGATGGGGGGGTGAGAGGATGAAGATGGGGGGGTGAGAGGATGAAGATGGGGGGCGAGAGAGGATGAAGGTGGGGGGTGGGGGGGAGAGGGGGGGGGGGAGAGAGTGTGGCGGGAGGGGGTAACCAGGCTATCTAATAAAGGTTAAGCCCGCTGGTTACCCCTGAACCCGTGGGGTCCCTGGTACCTCCATAAGCCAGGGACCAGGGATAACACATGCCGGAAAATAAAATGACCCTGTTTTTTCCTATTTCATGTTCCCTTAGCCCTGGAACTGTGACATTTCTTGTGTGTCAGTTTTAGGGGGGATATTTGGGTGGAAATACAATTATTTTGGTTGCAGGAGTTGGGGGGCCAAAGTTGCTGGTAATCATTTAATTCTCCCCAGCGAGCAGGCATGGTTTGCCGGTATGCGGGGTGAATTACACCGGGGCTTCCCTGGGTCCCCCAAAGTATATTCTGTAATAAAGTGCACTTCATATCGTGCTTTGCATTTACTATAAGGCTCTATACAGACAGCCCGGGCATATGGTGAAGGTGCCAGCTAGTTTACATAGAGTCCATAGATGAAGGAGGAGACGGGATGTTGAGAGGTGTCGTGGTGCTAAGTGGACGGGGCAGGGCGGAGTACTGGGTCTGGAGAACAGAGACCCCCTGGGGGGAAACCTTCTGGTCTGCTGGACGCAGTGGCGCCTGCCCAGCGGGAGGCATTGGGCTGGCTAAGGAAAAGATGGCGATCGTAGGTGCTTTTCCTATGGGCCAGAACATATGTCCCGCCCCCGGGGGCATCCCGAGGCAGTTCAACACGCCCCCCGGGGGGCATCCCGAGCCAGTTCAACACGCCCCCTGCCTCAGAGATGAGCCCTGCTCTGATTGGCTGCTGAGAATACTCCCACGCTCTGAGTGGCTGAAAGGCTCGCTCTCTCTCAGTCTTTTCAGACTTATAGATATTCTTGGGACTGGTCCAGTAACGCGCCAGTAAGGTTTCCCAGGGGCATTGCGGTGCCAGGGAATTCCTAGCCCAGCTGAGGACTGGTTCTGAGGAGTGAAGTTACCTGTTCCAGGTTGGATTTCGGTTCAGGAGTCCAGGACAAGGGTCCTATCAAGGTCAGCCTGTGCTGAAGCAGGCGCCTTGCACCTAGGAAAGTCTCGTTTTAACCCCAGACCCCAGTAAGTGTGTATATTCTCTGTATTTTGTATTTCTGTGTGTTTCCGAGGTCTTATCCGAAAAAAACTCATTTTATTTCATTATTGTGTTTTGCCGTGTGACTGATCCCTTTAAATATAAATGGTGTTAAAAGTCTTGTGCTACCGTGACAGAGAGGATGAAGATGGGGGTGAGAGAGGATGAAGATGGGGGTGAGAGAGGATGAAGATGGGAGGTGATAGAGGATGAAGATGGGGGTGAGAGAGGATGAAGATGGGGGGTGAGAAGATGAAGATGGGAGGTGAGAGGATGAAGATGGGAGGTGAGAGGATGAAGATGGGGGTGAGAGAGGATGAAGATGGGGGTGAGAGAGGATGAAGATGGGGGGTGAGAGGATGAAGATGGGGGTTGTAGAGGGAGAAAGGGGATGGCCCGGTATTAAAGGGGTTACACCCCATTTGGCCATCCCCTGACCTCACCATGGAGACAAGGGGTTAACTGGGCTGCGGTCCAGAAATGTGATTTAACGCTTGTTATAGCCAGAAAATGTATATGCCCCTGTCCCCATGCTTTATTGCTATATATTGTGTTATATGTGTCTGCATCACCCACACGCTGGGATACAACCAGGAGGGAAAGGGTTAATAGTTCTTTAGTGATTATAGCCCTTTGTGTAATTTTCCCGCCTTTTCAGGCACCATTTTGCAGGGTCCCATAGGCCGCCATTAGAGCTCAATGCATTTCAATGGCGGATCTTGCTGTTTTGGTCCTGTTTCCCGTGAAGACCAGCAGGTGGCGTCCGAGAGGAGGAGCAGCGGTTTCCCATTGTAAGTCAATGGGCTCATTGACTTCAATGGAGATTCCTCGACGGCGCTTTCCAGGAACAAGTTGGCTGCCGTCCAAACCGCAAAACCGCAAAGCGGATACTTTGTCTGAAAAAGAGCTTTGATCACTTAGTAGTCAAGTTAACGTTAAGTGGCGTGGGAATCTACAGTTCTAGAGCACCTAGAAATAAAATTCTTTTTGCCCCTAGTTCCTAGGCCTCCCCCCACTTGACCACCACCGGGTCCCCGAATCCTGGACCCCCAAGAAGGGTCGTGCCGAGAGAGCGGGTCGCGCCATAGGTTCCAATGGCGGCGGCAGCAGAAACAGCTCAGGAAATTGACTAAGTGTGAAAAGCTATAAACCATGAATCCATACCTCCGGTTCCGGAGGATCCCGAGGGCCAGGGTTTGGGGTATCTGTAGGCACTGCTCCGGCATGGCTGCAGAACCATCCTTGACCCTCTTGGACCAACTCGACGGAGTATGGACCCCCTTGAAAGTTCGGGACTTTTCCCATAGACTCCAATGGCGGCCAATTTCCATTCACTGGCTATGGCGGAGAAGCCTCATAGACTTCAACGGCGGCGCTGCCCCATTGAAAGTCTATGGCGGCGGATTCCCATAGCCGCCAACGGCAGCGGTTTGCCATTGAAAGTCTATGGCGGCGGAGCCCGTTGTTTTCAATGGGGATTTAGTGAAAAACTGTGATTTAATTTACAGCGGAGATTTTTGTATTAAAATAGGAAACGGTTTAAGTTGTATTTGTGTAACTCCGGTTCCGAAGGTCGTAGCGGGCTGAAACTCGGACCATATGGTGTACCAGTTCCAGCATTAAGATCTGGGTAGTTTGGACCCGCTAGACCCAACGGAACCAGATATTTTAATATGTGTGCATTTTACCCATAACACTGTATCCCAAGGCAACGATAAAACCCAGAGGAAATTCCTTTGCATACAAGGAAGCATATGGTCAGAGAGGCGACCCAATGTCTAGGACTTAAGTGGTGTTCAAAGGATTTTGTCACCCTCACTGTTTACCTGAGGGCGGAGACTACTCAAACCAGAGCAGTCTGTAAGTGTCACATTTTACACCTTACAACAAAGAGTATCTTGCCAGAAATTCCATTTGGTAGACTGGCTGGCATTCCTGATGTAAATGTGGGGCTACAGAAATGAGACCCCAGGGTCCTAGTGCGTATGAGTTAACTAGCAGGGGGGCATGGATTAAAATGTGTTCCCACATTAAAGATTGGATACAGGTAATTGTTGTCCAATCACCTGTACTTAATGTTAAGGATAGGGTTACAAAAGATATATAAACTGTGGTAATCCCTACTTATATCCATTGTCTTCTATACCATCTTGATTGTACCTGATTGCTGGAGAATTGCAATTCGACATACTTCTCATTCCCCATCCCCAAGTAAGTGTTACTTCTTGCCTGTTACTGTACTATATTGTGTGTTCACCTATTTAAGGAATAAATATACTTTATCATATCTAAGCCTCGTTCAGTTCAACCCAGTTATTTGGTGTATTATTATCGCCTGTCACAAAGCTCCCGTCACAGGCTTATAATAAAAACTGGTGGCAGCGGCGGGATTGAACTGGACCTGTATTACAGTGTACTGTGGGATACTGTAATATAGTGGGAACTCGATGGTAATTGCGAGTTCCTGGGACTAAAGATATTGAACACACGGTAGTTCAACAAGTAACACAAGTTGTAGCACCACCTAACTGCTGCGACCCAGAACCATGAGCGAGGCTGAAGGCTCATCCAACCTGAGGACTAGAACTCAGCTGAAAGACAAGTGCCGTGACTATGGACTGGAATATGAGAACCAGGCGGTCGCAGACATGATAGCAGCAATCACGGACTATGAAGCCCGGCTTGCAGAGCCTCAGGATACGGCTCAGCTTGCCCTGGTACAGCCGCCCGGAGATCAGGGAATGAACCCAGTGCCGGGGCGGTAGAATCCCGGGGAGGGGACAAGTGCACCTCCCGGGACCAGTGCAACAGGAGGGGCACTGGTGGCTGCGCCTACCAGTCCGTTTACTCCTGAAATGTTGGCACTGATTACAGCGTGGGGCGACCAAGGGACACCGGAGGAGCGGCTGCAGTTTATCTCTATGGCAGTGAACAGACCCGCTTATTGCCCCCCCGGTCCAACCCCGCAAAGATGAACTCCAACTGGACAAGCACAGTCTCACCAAGTTCGTGGAAGGCACTGATCAGATTGATAGTTTCTTAAAGAACTTTGAAACGCAGTGCCGGCGGTACAAAGTGCTTCCCCAGCATAGGGTTGTACGTTTGGACCCCTTACTGTCCGGCTTGGCTAAGCAGACGATGATGGCGCTTCCAGAGGAGTTTGCTGATGATTATGACCACCTGAAAGAACTATTGCTATTTCAGCACGGTTTTACCCCTGAAGCCTACCGGGGTTGAGGGGGGTGAGAGAAAATGGAGCGGGAGGTGTGAGAGAAGATGAAGGGGGTGAGAGAGGATGAAGGAGGGTGAGAGAGGATGGAGCGGGGGGTGTGAGGGAGGATGAAGGGGGTGAGAGAGGATGGAGGAGGGGTGAGATAGGATGGGGGAGGGGAGAGGAGATACAGAATGAGGTTATACCATTTTAAGGTTGAAGGTTCGCCTAGGGCGCAGAATACCCTTGCACCGGCCCTGCAGATATCAGGGCCCACACCGTCACCACTCCCTGTGCCTGTCTGTCAGTGTCCGTGTGTACATCTTGTCTCTGGGTGTTTGTATGTAGAGGGTACGTGAAGGTCACACAGAAAACGCCAAAACGCCGCCTATCTTTTACTTGGGATGCGAGACCTCTCCATAGAAACCAACTCAAGAGCCCTCACAGTCTCTCCCTTTTATGTCCGAGTCTCTCTGTCCTGCAGTCTTCTCCCTGCCTCTGTCACTCACTCCCTCTCTGCCTCACACTCCCTCTCTGCCTCTCACGCCCTCTCTGCCTCACACTCCCTCTCTGCCTCACACTCCCTCTCTGCCTTGAGAGATACCTCTCGTTTTCAAGTATGTCCTGGGCACAAAGTTATTAGCATTTGAGAAAGGCCCTTGGGGCCAAAACGTCATCACACTGGCTCACTAATAAAAAATTCTTAGCAGAAATCCGTAGTGCTCAGGCTCTTCTCCCACTCTTTCCATTACTTCATATGGCCCATACCACTTAGCAAGGAATTTACTCTCTACGGTGGGAATCAGAACTAGCACCCTATCGCCTGGATAAAAAATTCTGACCCTAGCACCCTTATTATATGTATTCCTCTGTGTCTCTTGGGCTTTTTCCATGTGTTCCCTCATTATAGGTAGGACTGCAGCTATGCGGTCCTGCATCTGGGCAACATGTTCTATTACACTTCTGTGTGGTGTAACCTCGTGTTCCCAAGTGTCTTTGGCTATATCCAGTAAGCCCCTTGGGTGTCGGCCATACAATAGTTAAAAAGGGAGAAGCCTTTGGATGATTGGGGAACCTCCCTAATGGCAAATAACAGGTACGGTAATAAACAATCCCAGTTTTTCCCATCCTTATCAACCGCCCGGCGAACATGCTTTTTAGGGTTTTATTGAATCGTTCCACTAGACCATTTGTTTGTAGATGATAGACTGAGGTTCTGATATGTTTGATTTTTAGGAGTTTACATAATTCTTTTGTTAGTTGGAACATAAATGGTGTTCCCTGGTCAGTTAAGATCTCTTTAGGGATTCCGACCTGGGTAAACAGGACTATTAACTCTTTTGCTATGTTTTTAGCAGAGGTGCTACGTAGGGGAATTGCCTCCTGATACCGGGTGGCATAATATTACCAATATAGGCTGGTGTCCCCTAGCAGACTTTATTAGAGGTCCTAAATAGCAATCTGGTCAGACGGTACATCTATTATGGGAAGGGGTACCAATGGGCTACGATACGCTTTGAACAGGGTGGTTATCTGACATTCTGGTTATGAGCAGCAATAATTTGTAATTTCTGCCAGAACCCCAGGCCAATAGAAGCTTCAGAGAACCTTTTTTTTTGTCTTTTCCACCCCTAGGTATCCCCCCAATGGGTGACTATGTGCAAGGTGTAATACCACATTACAAAATGTCTGTGGCACCAACAACTGTTTAGTTATAATGAATTTCCTCCTATCAACCCGATATACTAGGTAATTTTCTACCTCGAAGTAAGGGTAGGCAAGTTAACTATCTGGTTGGCCAGGAGTATTATTTTTGTCCTGTATATTCCCCCTTGCTTCTACTAATGTGGGGTCTTCCCACTGGGCCTTCTTAAAACTCCCGGGACTGACCTCTAGGTCAGCGAAGGTCTTATCCTGTTCTGGGGTGGTAGGCGACAGTTCAACGTCTTGATTTGTGGTATTCCCTACCAAGGTGGCCATGGGAAAGATAATTTTACAGCACTCTTCTCTTTCCCCTTTTTATTTGAGCCCTCATCAACCTCCATTTCTGAAAAAGGGAAATGATTTGATCTTCTGTTACTTCTTTATGGTCTGCTATTGTCTTCTGGGCACTATTCAGAGAGGAGAACAACATTTTTAAAAAAATGGGGAATGTCGGTCGCTATTATTACATCATGTGCCAGATTGGGTACTATACCAACTTTGAAATCTAAGGAACCAAACTCGGTTTTAATAAGAACCTCAACAGTGGAATCTCATGATTATCCCCATGTATACAACAATTTGCCACTCTTTTGAATGGTTAACCTGTGTTTTCTCAATGAGCAACAGGTTTTCGGACACTAGGGTAAACATAGTCCCTGAGTCAAGTAGTGCCCGAACCCTCTTACCATTCACCTTTACTGTACAAATGCCCAAATATAGGGCCCACACATTGAGACCACAAATAATAAGGTTCAATGCTATTGCATTGGTTCAGTATTTGGTGGACACACTTTGCTGTGTGGCCCCTCTCATAACAATTTACACATTTAGGTACATAGTCCGTGTCCCACTTAGAGACCTTTTGTGGCTCTCCGTGTCGGATGTTGCCCTTAGTTTGTGAGCCACTGTTGCTGGTGCTGTGTGAAGGCGGTCGCCACTCTTCAGACCCCCTTAAACCTGGTACCATTTTACCATCTCTTGAAGAGTCCTGGAACCTTGGGTTATGGGGATGCTCCATCACTGTGGGTTGCAGGTGCTCTTCTGCTGCATTGTACCTTTCCACAAGGGCCACCATTGTGGGGGTCACTCTGGCTGGCCCAATGGCATAGAGCGGAGGGAAGTTTCCTCACGAACTGGTCCATGACCAACCGTTCCTCGTTGTGGCTTGATGAGTTGATCTCGGGTTGCAGACACTTCCGGGCGAGGTGGATAACGTCGTACATCTGGGATCGGGTGGCTTTATCCAACGTGAAGGACCATGCGTGGAACCTTTGGGCGCGAACAGTCGTGATTACGTCAAGGCGGAGAGAGAGAGAGAGCACCATAGCTGTGGGGATACGTTGACCTGAAAGGACCACCCGTGGGCCACAGACCCCGGTGGGAACCACCCCTGGGTACCCAGACACCTGTGGGGATGACCAGGGGACCTCCAGACACTCGCGGGCCTACCCATGGACAAAATTGTGGCACACAGTGGCCAACGGGGATAACCTATAGGCCCACGGAGCCACGGGGGGGGGAGAAGTGGGGGATGGGGGGTTAACCCCTTATTTAATCTAGCGGTTACTAACCACTTTGGTGATTATTGGGTTTTAGGGGACATTATATTGGCTCTTTCTATTCTTGTGTATTTTCTGCAGCACTGGAGGGCAGGGATGGACTGAGGATGAGGTCAGCCTTCATAATGGGTGCCTGGCAAGGGTGAGTGCAAGTTGTATTTATTTTTTTTATTCTACTTATTGGATTTTAAATGGGCAAATGCATTATTATCCATATGTGGATAATAGTAATTTTGCCCATTACTATACTGTATGTGTTAGGTGGTGGGGGGCTGTATCTATTTAAAAGTATTTATGTATTTTTCATTTTTGGGGGGGGGCACAGAATTGGTACTGCAGGCAAGCTGGGACCTCCAGACACTTGCGGGACCACCCGAGGGCCACCGCCGGCCTGTAGTATAATTCCAGGGCATAAAAAAAATGTACTGTATGTTAGGGGGGTATAGGGGTTGTTGGGAGCACAGGGGTGGGTGGTGTGTTTGATATAGCAATGTTTATTGAGGGCCTCGGAGGTGGGTAGCGGGGCTGTAGTGTGTATTGTTTGTATTATGGGTAGCGGGGGTGGGTGAAAGGGGTATTAGCCCCAAGGATGGGTGTTTAGGCCTTGCGGGTGGGTAGCGGGATGGGTTAAACCCTTCAATTCTTTAGCTGTATTAACCGCTAAGGTAATGAAAGGTTAACTCCCCCCGCCGTCCCCTTGCAAGGCCTAAACCCCCACCAAGGGCCAAATACCCCCTTCACCCACCCCCGCTACCCACAATAAGCCTGGCATGGGAGGTTAACCCCTTCATTGCCTTAGCGGTTAGCCGGTAAGGTAATGAAGTGACTGTAAATGCATTTTTCCTGCATCAGATGCATGCCAGGGGTCTCCGGTGCTGGTATTAATGGGTATCAGCTACGGAGACCCGCGGCATAATTTTGAGGCAGGAAAAGGGCCTGATTTTTTCTAAGTCCCCTCTCTCGCCTCTCCTCGCCGCTTCTCCCTAGCCTCTTGTCAACTTATTGTGCCGGGACGGTTTGGAAAGGAATTCTCAATTTTAGAGCGGTGAGTAACGGCGAAAAGCTGATCGTGGCTACTAGAATTCATCGAGTTTGAAAAAGTGAAGAACAGCACCGAAAAGTGGCTTTTTGCCGAGCGTGTGCCGATAAAAAAAAAGGTGAATTTTGCTCTTTTCGCCGTCTTCTCGGGACTTACTGAATCGCAGCAGGCATTTTTTGCGAGAAGCTGGCGAAAAATGCCTTTTCGCCGCTTACTGCATGAGGCCCTAAATCAGATACTCTTATCTTGGCAGGAATATTTAAGTGATTTGGCCGACATCTCACATCACCCAATAGGAGGAAAGTCAGAAGGAAACAGAATTATATTTTATATATACTCTACATATGGTTATCAGAATGGATCCTCATTTGAAAAATGGCATGGGGAAACAATGAGAGAGGGAGAAAAGTGGCTCAGTGAGTAAAAGACACTGAGTGGCACTGAGAGTTTGAAGCAGGGGAGCCTGGTTCAATTCCCGGTGTCGGCTCCTTGTGACCTTGGGCAAGTCACTTTATCTCCTTGTGCCTCAGGCACTAAAAACATAGATTGTAAGCTCCACGGGGCAGGGACCTGTGCCTGCTAAATGTCTCTGTAAAGCGCTATGTATCACTAGCAGCGTTATACAAAAACATGCTATTATTATTATTATTATTATTATTATTATTATTATTATTATTATTATTATTATTATTATTAAGTGTATATTATAACACATAAATATATACATAAAAATATGTATAAATCTATAAAAAAATTATATCAAAAATTAAAAAAGATGAAAAAGATGTCCCAAGATAATATACCTACTGTATAAAAAACAATTGGCAGTTTCATATAAAATGGCAAATTGATATAATTTAAAATAAGTGAATAGAAAAGCAATGCTGTTATAAAAAACAATGTTGTTATAAAAAAAGCTGCAATATTCAGGTCCACATGCATGCCTCCTGGGCTTATCGATTTCAACATATGTATCCCGAAAGTCTCCCTTTGAAAAACCTGTTACAACCTCTCCAATGGGCTTTAACTCTTTCTATGCTTCTAAATGTGAGGCCTTTTGGATCACTTCCAGGATTTAACTCAAAATGTTTTGGAACATTGTGGCTCTGTAATTTACGTTGTATGTTGCCTATATGTTCTAATATTTTTACCTTGATTGTACGGGTGCTATGGCCTATGCACTGTACCCAAATCTAGAGAACAATGACAGTCGTCCGGGCTGTCATTTCCTCTGTCGCACTTAGTGAAGCCTAATCTAGCGGTTGGCATTGAGATATCAAGGGACGGAGGTGGCAAACTTGCGCATGTCCCTTGGCAATTTCATATTTCCCGCTGACCCGACTTTTCAGACTGGCTTGGCTCTGATTGGCTACTGAGAAAGTTCCCAAGCGATGATTGGCTGCTAATTTTCATGAATAAAACACAGAATACTATAAGAATTGTCTGAGCCAATGAGTTTTGAGATTCCCAGTAGAAAGAACGCTGGCAGGCTTTTCAAAGTTGCTCTTGCGTGAATAGCAGAGCTACCAGCTTCGATTTCAAGCCAGAAATGCCTGCCTGCCAGATTCTATGTCCAGATTTTTGTGTCCAAGTTCTCAAAATCGAACTTTGTGGTCGCGGCTGGGATTTGATGCCGATTTCGGTTCCAGAGGATCAGTGGTACTGATACAGCCACAAGTATTAGAACACTTACACTTACTTATCGGGTTAACACAGCGGGGGGTCCCTGCAGTCCCATTCAAACTGAATGGGACTGCAGGGACCTCAACTGTGTTAATCCGATGGGCCATTAAGAATCTCAAAGAAATGTTGAGGCTATGTTCAGACAATGTTGCTGCAATGTTGCGGCATTTACTGTGAGACTGTCCCAGAATTCTCCTAGGCAAGAGTTCTAATACTCGTGGCTGCATCTATAGCTCATGGTCAAAAGAGTCCAAGTTTTCAGAAGAGAAGGGAGCGGTGGCATATGGAACTTCACGCCGATTTAGGAACCAGGAGATTCCGGGCTAAGTTCCTGTCAGGGTAAAACTCTTATTTAAATTTCCCTGCACCTAGGAGAGTCTTGTTTTCGACCACTAGTAATTGTGTTTTTCGTCTGTATTTTGTGTATTATAGTGTGTAAGCGAATTTGAGCGAATAAACTACAATTTATTTAATTACCTTTTTTGCTCAGTGAATGATCCCGGTTAAAAAGGAGTAAACTGCCTGGTCTTCATGACAATAAGTCAGTGTTCTTTTATTTTATTCTGATAACAGTGAACAATTCTATTAAATCTGCAATCAAAGTTATTCTTGGTGAATGTATAGTAAAACAATTTTAGACACTTCATTGTTAGTTCAACATTTTGTTAAATACATTGTATGGTATACTTAAAAATCCAAATATAATTCGTACAATGACTCAGTGATAAAACAGCCATCATACGAATATAATCAGATATAGGTAGTATAGTATAATGAAGTCATGAATAGTTCTCTACAGGTGATAATTTTACAACTCAAACAAAATGAATAATACTCTCAATCAGGCAGCAGGAGCTTTAAGATTACACAAGTAATCAGTAAGGAAATTTATTGTGATTTCATGAAGCATGAAAATGTTTGTGTAATGTATGCAAATTTTGAACTATGTTCTCAGTGGTAAAGAACTCAAAGTCCTTTACACAGAGACATATTTAATGGCTTGACAAATCTTAAGAAAAGTGCTAAAGAGTCTTTAAACTGATTAATTTATCTTACAAAAATCTACCTTTTATTGAAGCATGCAGCCATAAAGTGAATGAGGTTGTTTTATTTGATTTATGTTAATCGTTTACTACTATGTGCACATAACCCTTTAGTATTTATTTTAGTACGTCATGCTCTAAGTAATTAAAACATATATTATAAGTAATTTCAGCAAGCCATATATGATTAGTGGTTCTATATTGGTAGCAAAAAGAATGTTTTATACGTTAGGTCCGGAAATAATTGGACACTGATACAAGTTTTGTTATTTCAGTTAAATAATTAATATGGGCTTAAAGTGCAGTCTATCAGCTTTAATTTGAGGGTATTCACATCCAAATTGGAGGAAGGGTATAGGAATTATATCTCTTTGATATGTAGCCCCTCTTTTTCAAGGGACAAAAAGTAATTGGACAATTGACTCAAAAGCTGTTTCATGGACAGGTGTGGGTTATTCCTTCGTTGTTTCATTATCAATTAAGCAGGTAAAAGGTCTGGAGTTGATTCCAGGTGTGGCATTCGCATTTACAAGCTGTTGCTGTGAACCCACAACATGCGGTCAAAGGAGCTCTCAATGCAAGTGAAACAGGGCATCCTTAGGCTGCAAAAAAAAAAAATCTATCAGAGAGATAGCAGGAACATTAGGAGTGGCCAAATCAACAGTTTGGTACATTCTGAGAAAAAAAGAACGCACTGGTGAGCTCTGCAACACAAAAAGGTCTGGACGTCCGCGGAAGACAACAGTGGTGGATGATGGTGTATACTATATATATATATATATATATATATATTATATAGATATTTATATATAATATATATATAGGCAGAATAAATGAGTTCGCTAGTATAGGTGATACCTTTTTTATTGGACAACAATTTATGTCATAGGACAAGCTTTCGAAGTTCTCCTCTCTCTCTCAGGTCAGCAAAACTGATATACAAAGGATTCTATGGTCTAAAACAGTAGCTGTAGAGAAACAACACCAAAAAACAACAGAATGGTACTGTAGATAAGGTAGGGTGTTAAAAGTGTTTGAAGCAGGGGACGGTGACAAGGGAAGGTGGGGAGGGGAGGGATTCCTGGGTGGGGGGGGGGGGAGAGAGAAAGTATTGATAAGAATGGAGGCAAGCAGGATAATTACAAACAATTTTGATAGGGTGTGAGAAAACCCATGTCCGCATTAAGTCCTTTGGTTTTGGCGTTAAAGAGTCTTATCATTCTGAGTTCAAATGTTTTCCGCTCTTGGGTGCGTTTAAACATTCCATTGAGGATTTTGATTTTTAAATCATTTATGGAATGATCTGGCTGTGAGAAATGATGTCCACAGGTGAGCAGTATCTTCCCTCTTCGTGATGGAGTATAGAGTGTATGTGCATATTCATTCTTCCTTGTAGTTTTTGGCTGGTTTCCCCAATGTAGCAACCTTGGTCACATTTGTTGCATTGAATCATATACACTATATTCGTGGATGTGCAGCTGTATGATCCTTTAACATTGAATGTTCTATGTGTTGACTGGCTGTGGTATCTTGGCAAATATGTTTGCAGAGTTTGCAGCGTTTGTTGCTGCACGGTTTTGTGCCATTATCCATGTCTTTAAAATTGTTGTGAAGTTTTCTGCTGACTAATTTCTTTTTGAGGTTTGGTGGTTGCCGGAATGCATGAATGGGAGGTTTGGGAAAGATTTCTTTTAATGTCGCATCCTCTGTCAGCATGGGTTGCAGATCTTTGATTATTTTTCGTATACCCTCTAGGGTAGGGTTGTATGTGGTCACACGCATACCACCAGTGACTAACACGGCTATTTTCTGCTTTACATATGTATATAGTATAGAAAGAGACAGAGAGAGAGAGACAAAAAAAGAAGACTGCGCCTACAGTATATGTTCAATGGAAAAGTATGTTTGTAGATGTAACAATAATCTAGAGCTTTATATATGGGCTCATATCTGGTATAATCTATAAATTTTGTCTACAACCTACTAATTGAAAAAATGACCTATTTGGTATAAAACCATTTGTTGCTGATGTAGAAATACACGGTTTGTGAGAAATTATATCTAAAAATATATATGGTTGTGATTATACAGGCATACCCCGCATTAACGTACGCAATGGGACCGGAGCATGTATGTAAAGTGAAAATGTACTTAAAGTGAAGCACTACCTTTTTCCCACTTATCAATGCATGTACTGTATTGCAATCGTCATATACGTGCATAACTGATGTGAATAACGCATTTGTAACAGTCTCTAGTCTCCCCGCTTGCGCACAGCTTCGGTATAGGTAGGGAGCCGGTATTGCTGTTTAGGACGTGCTGACAGGCGCATGCGCGAGCTGCCGTTTGCCTATTGGGCGATATGTCCTTACTCGCGAGTGTACTTAAAGTGAGTGTCCTTAAACCGGGGTATGCCTGTATACAGTGGCGGCCGTATCGGCGCAACTCTGATAACCGTGGAGAGATGCATTTTGTTTGTTTTTTGTCCGAAGTGTATTACGGTATTTTAGCGCTCGTAATATTAGCATTTTATTATCGCTGTCTGCAATACTGCAATATCATCTAAAAACTCAGGGGGGCGTTCGCGAGCTGTTGTCTTCGAAGTCTAATAATTTAGCAGTTCAACCTACGTCAGTACACAGTCTGCGTGTGCGCGCGCAGTAATTGTAAATTTGCATATTTGTACATGCATTTGCAGTGCTGTATGTCTCATTTGAAAATTGTTGAAACGCATAGGCGTGTACAGTACTGTAACAGTATCACATTTTGTCATATAAAGCGCTCTCCCCTCGCTCGCCCCCGCACACACACAGGATAATTTACTGCACTGCAGGGTATTTCAACTTCTTATCTTCTCTACAGTGCAGTACACCTCTCCCACACCATTCCTTTGAATGTGTGTATTTCTGGTTTCTATCACATTCCTGCTTGCTTGCGAAGTTCAAGAGTGATTTTTTATTTTATTTTTTTATTATTATTTTCTCCGCAAGCATGCGTTTGAAAATTCACCACTGCTTGCTTGCGAAGTTCAAGAGTGAGTGACCAAAAAAAATATATATTTTTATTTTCTCCTCATTTTTTATTTTTATTTTCTCCACACAAGCCTGCCTAAACCATCTTGATATTACGATATTCAATCTGTGCTGTAGCTTTTGACTGCGACACTGTGTGTTTGACTACACATGGTTGATTTGTGTGCTTTTATGTACTGTATTTGGGGGTGTAGGTATCAAATTATTATGATGATCTGCCTTTTGAAAATATGCCATTTCTTTGAACTGCAGTACAGCTAATCATTCATGCAGCTGTACCCTGTACCCCCCTCCCCCACGCACACATACAAGGCTCGCTCAAGGATTTGAAACTCTTATCGACAGACACCTCTGTTCAGTTTCTGAAGCTTGCCATTGTGTTTTTAATCCGTCCCTAGCCGAGCACCACCTCTCTGCGCCTGCGTGTAATCCTCTTTGGGATGGGAGCTAGCTGAGGATTACTGCGCATGACTCACCCATCCACCCTCCCAACCCTTTGAGGCTTTGTTTACGGTAACGATTTTGAAAATCCCTTCTCAAATTTGATGTGTATATCTGATTTGCACAGCACTGTGAAATTGAGAGTTAAAAAAAACATTATCTAATTCATGTTGTTGATGCTGTAAATTACCACTTTTTGTCATTCTTTCTTTTTCTTTGGTGTAGGTGTGGGGGGGGTTGTCAATGATTATGATTATCATGAATGTACATAAATATTTATTTTATTTTATCAGGAACAAAAAAAACAAATATAAAAATAATCATGAATAATACAAAATGCAGTCTTTATTAAGATCTTCTGTCAGATGGAAATTGAGGGCCGGTGGATAATCCTGAATAATGCACATTAATAATAGTATTAATTAATAATATATAATATATAATAATATATATATATATAGCAATATAATTTTTTCCGTCTTTATCTTCTTCCTCATTCTGTGTACAGTACAGTAGTTCATTGAGAGAGGAGAGGTTTTGTGTACATCATGACTGCAGTTTAGATACTGTACACTTAACTATACAAACAGTTAACAGACTTTACACGATACCCCCCCCTCTCCCCCAGTCCATCCTTTTTTTCTGAAAAGACAGGAAAACAAAAAATTAGTGCAGTTATGTGCATACTGTATTATGGCATTGTGTGCTGTATAGTACTGTCAAACCAGTCTACCCTGGAACTACTGTATACTGTGACTACTGTTAAAAACTTTGTAACCAGATGGCTGCTGCTGCTCTCTCTGAAAATAATAAAATTGAGCAGTTAGGTGCATACTGTATTATAGCATTGTGTACTGTATAGCTGCTCCATATTGGACTACAGTATGCAGTTAGTACTGTCAAACTAGTCTATACTGAAACTACTGTATACTGTATGACTACCAGGAAAGAAAACATCTGTGCCATACTTACCTGTATCATACTGTACTTAGAATACTATAGTACAGTACTATACCATACTACCTTCCTGATGCTTGCCCATTACACGTGATCACAATTGGCAACACAGTCGCAATATGGTAAATATATTTATTGCATCGTTCCACGGTGAGTACATCGTTCCAAAAACTATGTATGCCTTGCGCCAACTCATCCTTTTTGGAGGGTTTCACGACTTTTCAGATATGGTCCTTCAGCTCATGCCAGAACATTTCGATAGGATTGAAGTCTGGCGATCTGTCATTGGAGGGGAAAAAAAAGGACAATAAGTTTAAGAGATACAATACACAATAAAAACAGTTTGAAAAAATGAGACACGGTTACCGCACTTAGGGGGCTATGCACTTAGCTCCAAGCTTTCACGCTGGCCTGAAAAAAATTAGCACGTCCGATAAAAAATGAAGCCGGCGGCGCGATTCACTAAGGCCCGCAGCCCATTTTTTATCGGACGTGCCCAAAACTGGCTTATCGTGCGTGCAATGTATTTCCCCCTTCTATCGCACTTAAAGTTCCCGTACGCTAGCTGATTGAAAAAAAAGCCACTTGTAACATTTGCATGGAGATTTGCTATCTTCATGCAAGGCTGTTACAGGCGATCGTACAATAAATAAATACATTTTAATTATAGTGTACATGAGCAAGGGGTCTCCCGAGCTGAACCGCATTGGTTTCAGGTCCGAGGACACCCTACTTCAGGAGATACAGGCCGGTATCCCCTGCAGAATTTCAATGTCCCGGGCACGTGATGCGGACGCTTGAAAGTGCAGGGGATACCGGCACCCCATAATGGGGCATGTATCTCCTGAAGTAGGGAGTCCTCGGACCTGAAACCAACGCGGGTCAGCTCCGGAGACCCCCTGCACAATTACACTATAATTAAAATGTATATTTAAAAAAGAATTAACAAACATCAATACACGACTCCCCTCCCGCCCTCCTTCCTAACACATACAGTACAATAATGTGCAAAATAACTATTATCCAGATATGGATAATAGATTATTTGCCCATTATTAAACACTGCATCAGCATACCTAAATAAAGTCAATAACAACAGTAGCCAGCTAATCCAATCAATATAAGCAGTAACAACATCAACAATTATTTAATTAAACCATTAACCAATGAAACCAATTAATTTCTAAACCAACTCAAAATGAATAGTAACACTAACCAATCAAACCAATTAATTACAACAACATTAATGAATGTAACATTAAAAGACAAATAAATACATTCAAACAATCTCTGAAAGAACCATAAAATGCATTAGCCAACATACTGTTGCGGCAGACTTTATTCTAACAAATCACCGGTTTGTCCCTGGCTTGTTCCTGGAATGCGACGCTGTTCACCCGGAGCATGCCGTGTTCCCAGCCAGGGGTCATGCCCGGCTGACGCGCGGTTGATGTGTTAATTGATAATGGTTCAGGATTTAATAGGCTGCAATGCTTCGCGTGTCCACCAGATGGCATAAATTCATGAATTGTAATGCATTATATATATATATATATATATATACTGTATAACAACAACCCCTATAACCCCTAACATACAGTACTGTACACATACAGTACTGTATATGCACATCAAGGATACTATAGGCCATCCCCTGGCGAGATGTGTTTGCAGCAGAGAGAGATCCGCTGCTCTCTCTGCGCAAACATCGGCACATTAAAAATTATTTAAAATATATTTTTATTCATAGTGTAGATGTGCAGGGGGTCTCCTGAGCTGAACCGCATTGGTTTCACGTCGGGGGACCCCCTGCTTCCTCAGATACAGCCCCTTTATGAGGTGCCGGTATCCCTCTGCATTTAAAGGTCCCAATCACGTGACCGCGGCATGTAAACCAAGCATAGGGATACCGGCACCCCCTAAGGGGGCCTTTATCTCGGGGAGCAGGGGGTCCCCGGACCTAAAACCACAGCGGTTCAGCTCCGGAGACCCTCTGCACATCTAGAGTATAAATAAAACACACATCACTAAAGAATCGTTCTTTACCTTTGCGGCTATGTGCTACAATAACGAAGCAGAATTAATGTATTTTTAATAATATTGTACAGTGAGCAGGGGGTTCCCTGAGCCAGAAATCAAAGCTCCTGCACAATATTATTAAAATACAGAAATGCTGCTTCATTACCATAGCTGATAGCCGCTAAGGCAATGAAGGGTTAAGGCAGAATAGCATGTTTATTGGGGACATTTGCCCCCAATAAACATTGCAATAAACAACATACAGTACACCCACTGTGTATTTAAAATACATAAACAACAATAAATACATTAAATACATATTTTTAATGTGTCTGTTAAACCTCCCTGCCTTGACTGTAATCTATGTAAGGCCCCCTCACCCTAATGTGTCTGTTACACAGATTACAGTCAAGGCAGGAAAGTTTAAGCCCCCCTCCCCCTATTGTGTCTGTTAAACTTCCCTGTCGTGACTGTAATCTGTATAAAGCCCCCTCCCTCTAATGTGTCTGTTTAATCTCCCTGGCCTGTGTTTCTGTGAGTGCAGTGTATGTAAATGTGGGGAGGGGGAGGGGGATCCCGTGTTAATATAATGCAGCACCTCACTGCCAATGGCCTACCCCGTGAGGTCTAACCACCCACACCCACTACCCACTACCCACCTGCCATGGCCCCTCCGCTGCTGCAAAACAGAGACAAAAATTAAAACATCCAAAGTAATGTCCCCTAGCCCCTCAATCACCATAGCAGTTATTAACCGCTACAGTCATTAAGGGGTTAACCCACCCTCACCCACCACTCGGGACACCAACATACCCTCCCACTCTATCCCCCCACCCCGTCAGGCCTAACCACCCTCAACTACTACCAACAAGGGAGGCCTACCCACATACCGTTGGGGAACCCCCCCCCCACCCCCAGTACCCACAATAAAAACAATACAGTGACCCACAATAAACATCATTATATTTATTAAATACATTACCAACCCCCGTGGCCCCCCATAAATACAAGATTTATCCTTTTACAAACAGGGTTCATAACGCAGCCCCACGCAAGTCCCGGTGGGCTGGTGGGGCACCTGACAGACCTACAGGGTACCAGCAGCCCTTTTCAAACAGGTTCTGGAGGCCTGCTGGTGGGTCCCGCCAGCACCATGGCCCACAGGTGGTCTCCTTGGGTCACCATGGGCCACAATTGTGTCCCCACGGTAGGCCCACGGATGTCTGGGAGCCCCGGGTCAGACCCACAGGTGTCTGCGTGGCCTCGGGTGGTTCCCACGGGGGTCTGGGGAACTCACGGGTGCACACTACGGGTCCGCGGTGCCCCCACAGAAGTGGGACCACACATCTTCATCCCCGCACCTACGGGTCGGCGGTGCCCCCACAGAAGTGGGACCACACAGCTTCATCCCTGCAGACTACGGGTCTGCGGTGCCACCACAAATGTGAGGCCACCGCTTTATCCCCGCATGTGTAACCCGTGGAACCATCAGCCTGATACCCGTGAGATACCCGAGAAAACCACAGGTCATCTCCAGAGGTCTCACTCGGAACCACGGAACAAACTCTGAATGTAAAAAAAATAAACCTGGCCTATACATTCAATACATACACTCCCCCCCCAAACACCTACAGTACAATAATGTGCAAAATAACTATTATCCAGATAGGGATAATAGATTATTTGCCCATTATTAAAAAAAATAACTAGTATATTCAAATAAATAAAGTACTACTGACCTCATCAATAAGAAGTCTCCGTCGCCAGCGACATCCTTGTCTTGCCCACAAAATACATAGCAAATACAAAGCCAATACATTGCAAGTACATTCAGACATCAATTAACCCCTTAAACACCTTATCAGATAATAACCGCAAAGGTAATTAAAGGGTTAAGCCACACTGGCCCGATACCCACCCTTCACCCATGAATTTGTACAGTGGCTTCATCATGCAACTATATATATATATATATATATATATAAACAAAAATCAATTAGCAATCATTATTTACATCCCTAAACAATTGACCGTCCATCCCGAACAATGAAACAATTAACCAATTCACGCCTCGAGCAGAACAATTCAGCATGTGAAAAAATAAAAGTATCAACCAGAATACAAACTTTAAAACCAAGGCTAACCCTGAACACAAGCACACAATATCAACAATTACATCTATCTAAATTTAAAATACTTTAAACACACAATAAAGCATAGCAGCATAGACAAATTATTTTAAAATAAATGAAAGAAAGCTTTTAAAACAACATCATTTCTTACCCTGTATGTATATAATCTCTCTAGACATATATACATACATACATACAGTTGCAAGAAATGATATACCACAAAAAAAAATACACATGTTAAAAAAGCTTTTTAAAAAATTAACAAGTTAAATAAAATACATTTCTTTAGTTCACTTACCATTACTTGGCCCCACCGACTCCCGTTGCGCACCTTACCCACGAACCAATCCACCAGGCACAGGAACCCATAAAATAATAAACCATACAAAAAAATAAACATTAAACTAAAAATCCAAATCAATCCACGGGTCTTCTATTTGTAATCCATCGTCATCTGTATTCTTCTTTCTTCTATCTTCTTC
>WSYH01016031.1:0-13634 GCA_036426205.1 Ascaphus truei
AATGCGGTTCAGCTCAGGGGACGCCCTGCGCCCGCACAGTATTATTAAAATGTACATTAATGCAGCTTCATTACCATTGCATATAGCCGCTACGGTAAGGAATTATTGTTTATTGATATGTGTGTTTTGACAGTAGTGTAGATGTGTAGGGGGTCTCCAGAGCTTAACTGCATTGGTTTCAGCCTCGGGGACTCCCTACTTCAGGAGATACAGGCCCCGTTATGGGGTGCGGGTATCCCCTGCAGAATTTAAATGTCCCGGTCACGTGATGCGGAAGCTTTCAAAGTGCAGAGAATACCAGCACCCCCATAACGGGGGCCTGTATCTCCTGAAGTAGGGGGTCCCCGGACCTGAAACCAATGCGGTTCAACAACCGGAGACCCCCTGCTCATGTACACTATTATTAAAATGTATTTATTTAGTGTACGATCGTCTGTAACAGCCTTGCATGGAGATGCCAAATCTCCATGGAAATGTTACAAGTGGCTTTTTTTTCTATCAGCTATCGTACGTGAAGTTTCAGTGCGCTAGCTGAGGGAAAAAACCAACACGCACTGTATGGCTGTTTTGAGCCCGTCCGATAGAAAATGGGCTGAACGGCTTACTGAATCGCGCCTCCGGCTTCACTTTTTATCGGGCGGGTTATTTTTTTTCAGCCTGGCGGATAATCACGGAGCTTAGTGCATAGCCCCCATAATGACACGCATGCACAGAAATGTGATGACACGCATATGCGTTTAAACTAGGTTCCAATATGCCATACACGCATGCGCAGAAATATGATGACACCTATATTCGTTTCAAAAAGGTTCCAATTTGACATACACGCATGTGCGGAATAAATATTTTACATACAGAAGAAGAGGCGATGTATTTTTTGGATTATTATTTTTTCCTTTATTATCCTGTACAAATAAAACATTTAATTCGTTAAAAATACATTTTGTTGTTTGTGTGTTCATATTTTTAATCTTCTACTGTTTGAGGATTTGTTTATGGCTAAGGAGCTTCAGAAAGGACTTATTTCCCATGTACAACTCGCGATCGCCCACTTGAGTTTCTCGATGGTATTGCAGACAACACTAAAATGCAATTTCCTGCACGCGATCAAAACACTAGTAAACTCGCTTCTTAACACGGGAACATTTCAAGAAATCATGCTCCATGACCGGGTATACAAAGGAAAACAGTTCGGATAATGGCTGCTGCATCTGTATGTGCTATATAATTGTAACACAAATATTCTCCAAACCATAGGGGAACCATGTAAAGAAAGCCATGTAAAAGAAAAATATATAGTGCAATAATGCAAACACAATTAATAAAAATTTGAAAAAAGGGGCTATAAATTTCCTACTCACTATGGAGCACGAATATTAAAGCAGAAATCTAAACAGTGGCAATGTTGTCTCTGGATGGTATGATGCAGATGGTGCAGTGGATCTCAAAGACAGAAAGACAGACCCATGGTGCAAATCAACTTTAAAAATACATTTATCACAAAAACTCACAAATGGAGTTTTACACTATGTTGAAGATGAAAAGGCAAGGTATAGCAGACGGTGTCTATGTGGTGAGTCGCAATCTCACCACTTCCACATCTATCCGAGCCTCCGATCGTGTCCGCATCCGTCGCAACCTCTGACATCACTTCTGGTCACGTTGATAAGTCCCAGACCAGAAGTGACGTCGGAGGTTGCGACTGATGTGGACACGATCGGTGGCTCGGATTGACGTGGAAGCGGTGAGATCACGACTCACCACATAGACACCGTCTGCTATACCTTGGATTTTGATCTTACACACAGTGTAAGCCTCCATTTGTGAATTTTTGTGATAAATGTATTTTTAAAGTTGATCAGCCCCATTGGTCTGGTCATCCAGAGCCAACATTGCCACTGTTTGGATTTCTGCTTTAATATTCTTGCTCCATTGTGATAAGGAAATGTATAGCCCCCATTTTTTCACATTTTTCTTCATTGTGTTTGTATTATTGCATTATATCTTTTTTTCATTTACATAGCTTTCACTCCCCTATGGTTGGGAGAATATTCGTTTTGGCAAGACTTTTGAAACAGCCATATTCAAGGGTTGAGTGGAGGTCCTCGCCTCTTATTTAATTATATATTGCACTATTACACTATATATATTTGGTGGTATAGACCTATTACGTTTGCACTTAATTATTATATCACGTTATCATTTTTTAGATATCATAGTTTTCTTTGCACTTGTATCTATGGTTTATAAGGGAGTGTTAGAGCGCCATCCAGTATTTTCTGTTATATAATTGTAACACCCCATCCCCCACCCCCCTGCAAAAGGAGACAGAGTGTACATGTGTGAACAGGGGGCTGCCATGCTCTTGATGTGATTAGTGTTAGCTCTGCGGCCAATTACCTGTGATCTCAGGGTTCCCTCTGGCAGGTTCAGGCCTTGGCTGTAATGGAGGATAGTTGGTGGTTGTGAGTACCGGATAAAGAATAGGGCGCCAGGATCTTTTGCAACTCAAAGGTTTTTTTTAACAGGTCCAGGCTTGCACAGGATGAATGATCACTCTCTTAATACACAGGTGACTCTCACAGCATATCATAGGACACAGCATATTGTTAGGCAGGCTTTTCCTAATGTAACTTGTAGGGCAATTTCCCTTCTTGGCCCTTCCCATTCAGATAAGGACTTTCATGCATGCTTTAGCCTCTATTCCACCTCAAGCCCACACCTAACAAGGAGTTGGGTCCACCAACCTCCTCGGCCAGAGCAGTCTCCTTTTGGCTCCTAGTCCCTTACACCCTGCATACCAGAATACTCCTTCTTCCTGAACCTCACTTGGAAAGGTCTTGCTTCTTCTTACTGGCCCTTGACTGTTCATCCCAGGAGCTTGAAGCTCCCAGGCAGTCTACAGCAGCAATTCCTGATCATCATCCCTAGATCAGGGGTGAACCTGCCCTCACCTAGTTGAGGGATCAACTAACTGTTTTTTGCAGAACCCACTTAGACATACAGCAGCTCCACAAGCCCAGACTTGTGCCTGTAAGTTGCTACGCTCAGCAACTGAGGGGATGTGATCTCATCAGCTAACTATTAACCCTAGCACTGCCTGCTCTTACTAGGACGTATGTTCCATTCTGTGGGGGAAAAAGTGAGGATGCTACATAATTTCAAAGTATTTATATATTTTTAAGGAATGGCTAGTTTCGGACACTCAGAATCTGCAACTTCTTTGTGGCAGTGATGGGAGTAGTGAGTGTGATGCTTCACTGCAAAGCACACCAGGTGCACTGCAGCAAGAGTGAATCCGCCTCTATGCCTGATAAAAGGCTGAAAAGAACAGCACAGGGTCTCAAACCTGGAGAGAGAATGCATGAGGAAACTCTGATGGGCTGAGTCTAGATCTAGAGACGGAGCATTTAGTCAGAGATGTGCAAGGTAGCACCAGCCATTTTATTATTTTTAGTCCTGTACATGTGTGTGCAGCAATAATGGTTGCTCTGAGGAGTTTCTGACTTAAAGTACATCCTGTGGCTGCATTTACAACAAAGCCCTGAATCCACAATATTACAACCCCAAATCTAAATGTCCAAGACACTGGTGGTTTGGTTTAATCCAGACTGCAAATTTGTATCAAGAATACGGGATAGGAACTAAAATACAACTCTGCTTCAAATCCGAGAACTTTCCGTCCATTCCTGACTGCCTGCCTTTGGCTTTTTTTTGTTCGGGGTTGGGGGGAGTAGGGGTGGGGGAGAATGGATCCTCCCCTTCAAATACTGGCCCCAAAAATCCCACACTGCCCCTGTGGGTCCTTGGTGGTTACTGCAGCTCTGTTTTTAAGACTTCCTGTGCATGGTACTGGACACATCTCCTCTTAAAAATGGGAACAAAAGTCCAGATTTAAAAAAATATATTATTTTTCTGCCATAATGAAAAATAAAATATAAATCAAAACATGTCAATATTTTCAAATCAAAACCTAGCGCTATTTTTTAGAACTAAAGCCAATGCCACTGCCCATCATTACGATTTGTAAAAGTTGTGATACATTTGTATCAAAGACACAAAAATTTTACATTGCTGTTGAACATAATTTGGATAACTCTAAGAAATATACAGTATATTTAAAGTAAAAATTAGGCATTTGGAAAGAGATGGCCATATAATGGTTTGATTAAAGAGCCAAGTGTCAGACAGGAAATTTCACCAGCAAGAGATGTATCAGAGTTTCTTTAACATTCAAAACAAACACAGGAGTTTCCCTGCAGTTCTTCCACAAGTCTCCTAATGCTGTATCTGTACACTGATGAGTCTTTTTTGCTTGACCATATTTGCATGTCTTCTACAGGTCCTTCAAACTTTCTTCACTCATCCAATTGTCATGTTATTCAGTCGCTTGGCTACAAACACGGCTTCTGAGTTGTGCTATACTGACTTTAGTCTTTTTTTTTTTTTACCCACCATAGCCGAATTCTTTGTGTTAAACATCAAACAAAACTGAAATGTGATACAAACCTAACCTAAACCTTAAATATATTTTCATGACTACGTTTTCATAAGCGACTCAATGAGTGAAGAAAGTACTGTAGTTTATTTTTAACTACCTTGCTTTTGCAGTGATACATAGACGTGTTTAAGGTTACCATTTTGTAGTCAAAAGCTGCTTAATACAGTGCCTGTCTAGCAGTCTCAAGAACTGCTATTAATTATCTTGAGACATCATTGATGTAGGCTTAAATCACAGAGCTGCTACAAGTTCTACCATCAAGAGGCATAGAATATATAGTAAAGAGTATAATTACTAAAGTTAAACTTTTTGACTTCGTTTTTTTTTAAAGACTTAAATTCCTGTTTTGTTGAGTATATTTAAATGCTATGGTTATTGACACAAGGTACAGAACAATGAGTAATGACTACCGAGCATACGTAGTTAAATGAATGCAAAGAAACTAATTTGAAATCGCATAGAAAGAAATGCCTAAAGAATAAAGATTGCCAGCCATCAGGAAGAAAAGTTAACACAGCTGGCTTTCTTAGTTGAATCACAGTGACTAAAAGTAAATTATGGTAATTATCATGGAAATTACCGGAACTTGCTCTCTGATTAAAATGGAAATGGAAATTATGAAATAAATATGCAGTAAAGAATGCTATTTTTGGATACATTTTCTAAAAGATGAGTTGGGGGAACCCTACATGTTTTCGAAAGAATCTTGCCATCATTGTTTTTCATGACCTTCTGTAAACATTATTTTTTTTTGGAATGCAAATGGTATGACAATGAAATCTGACTATACAGAGAAACTCTTTGGTATTGTGTCCTGTCATGGTGCACGCTGCTTTAATGAAGAGAATCAGGAGTCCACAGATTTGCTCAACAAACTAATTTATTGCCAATTGACTTGACGTTTCGGCCACACAGGCCTTTCTCAAAAGCAGAAATTGGCATATCAGCTTTTGAGAAAGGCCTATGTGCCAAAACGTCAAGTCTATTGGCAATTAATTAGTTTGTTGAGCAAATACGTGGAGCCCTGATTTTCTTCATTTTGTTAACCCTGGATTGACACAGAGAATCCTGAACCAGGAGCACCGGTAGTTATCCCCTTTTGATTTTTTATTAGTGTGCATCATTTATTTATCTTTCTTGCACGCTGCTTTAAAACATTTATCACAAGATACAGATGTAGTCGGTTTTCTTGACCCGAGCCTGTCCCTTATGTGAGATTTCCCAAGAAATTTATGTGAGTTATCCTCGATTTAACCTGGGTGAAGTGAGACCTGAAGGCGGGCAGAAATTCGATATGTGGCGTTATACCAGCCAGAATCTCAAATCGTTGATTGCGAGTTATTGTGTCCCCTTCCCTCTACCTGTAGGAAAAACATGCTGACAAGGGATAGGCTGAATGTGTTCTGCATGTTACATGTTGACAAGGGCTAGGTTGAGGGACACTCACTGTACTCCATGTTACATGAGGACAAGGGCTAAGTTGTGTGACACTCACTTTACTGCATGCTACATGAGGACAAGGGCTAGGCTAAATTTATCCAAAGCCATGGGTGTTCCAGGAAATACGCCTTTTATGCCTTAAAAAGGCATGATGTTGTCTTTCACAGCTCGGAAAAGAACCGGGGTCATACTGAAATGCAGAAAAAAACAAAGAAGACAAACACAGATCTCTTAGATAAATAAAAAGATATATATTGGGAAGCAAGCCCCTATCCTTACTTACAAGTAAAGAACCTTTAGTGTCAGCATCAAGAAATGCAAGGGTAAGTTCCACCACAGCAAAAAACATAGTGTTCCATCAGTGTAATTTCCTTGAAAACATGGCATATAGCTACCACCCTTTTCTGGAACACTTTATGATGATCACTTCTGCCTAGTATTGACCCGTCGAGGGACTTGGTAGGATCACAGTCTATAGGGAAACTTGGTATCAGCCCAAGCTCTCCACAAGTTCCCTTCGTTATTACCTCTGCTCCTCTTCCTGGTACTCCCACTCACAGCCGGCGTGCACGTCTGACGTCACACTGTCAGATCTCCCCAGGACCAGCTGTGAGATGAGGGCTGGATCTTTTCTTGAGAGTGCATCTGTTTCTCCCCTGGGCTTTGCATGTACAGTAGTAGACTGTTGGCATCTCGTCTCTCAAGGTTACATTTCCGTGCAGCCTCCTAACTAAAGTCAGGTGCGTGGGGGATCACGGGAGATTGCAAAAAAAAAAAAGATTGCAATACAGTACTATGCATGTCCCTGACTCCCAACTTCACTTCCCCGGAACTACATCTCCCATGATCCCCTGCTATATATATAATAAGGGAGCGTCATTACGTCAGAACGCATTGACACGACGTCATCACCGCGCGCTGCTGGGATTGACTGATCCGCGCGATTTGCTGCATAGGCTCTCCCATCTCGGAGCTACTTTATAGGACTCCCAAAACAGGCAGTAGAGAGATCATCTACCCTGGACCTTATTGGACTTCATCCGTACTGCAAGACTAAGATGCTGCAGAATCTGAAGACTCGGATGGTCGGTGATGATATAACACAATGGCTTGTTATATGGTACCTTTTGTAATGCATTCTTATCCCCCTTGTTCCCCTTCCCCCCCTCCCCCTCATTAAATTTTACAATTTTACGCTATGGGCTGTGGCGCTCTCTCTTCCCCCTTTTCTTTTAGATTCCCTGTGGATGTGGTTTGTCCACTTTGAGAGGCAGCCGGAGACCCTCTACACCAGAACTATACTCTCTATTGGACTTTTCTGAGGACTGGTTTTTACACTCTTTTTCTATTTTGGATACATATTTCGCAGTTTTTGTTTTTATTCTCTTGGTTTACAGGTTTCATGCTGCTATTTTTATTTCATTTATTTACATTTCAATTTTTATGTTAGATATTTTACAGAATTATATTGTACTATTTATACAGTGTAACTATTCCGCTAGTCCCATTGTATACAAGCAAACCACTAGCAGAGGCGCAGCTTTGTTCTTTTGTTTGATATATATATATATATATATATATATATATTATATATATATATATATAAAACAAAAAAAAACAAAAAGAACGTTTAGCGCCTCTAATATAGCCTATACAAAACTGTGATTAATGAAAACCAACTATGAAAGCATCCAATGGGGTCGCATGTTTATTGGGAGCAGAGGGATGGTTGGTTAGGCCTACCGGGTGGGTAGCAAGAGTGGTGAACCCCCCTTCATTACAATAGTGGTTCCCACTGCTATGGTTGTGAAGAGGTTAACCACTCCCGCAACCTTTCCGGCAGGCCTACCCACCCACTCTTGAGCAACTACCCCCTTCATCCACTTGCTCCATCCCTCTGCTCCCAATAAACATGCTATTCAGGTTTAACCCCTTCATTGCCTTAGCGGTTAGCCACTAAGGTAATGAAACTGTTTTAATCAAAAAAATTATAGTAGTGTACGGGAGCAGGGGGTCTCCGGAAAAGAACCGCGCTGATTTTCAAGCTCTGAATCTCGGCATATCAGGAAACTCTCGACCAAAGACGCCATCCTCCGACATCCTCCAAGATCAGGTAAAAAAAATTCCTGATTGTCACCATGGCTGTTACCAATGGGTTAAGGTCCACGCTACTGCTAAAATAGAACAGAATATGTTCCACCTGTGGGGGGGCTTATAAATAGCACCACTTTTCCTTCCCAGGTAGTCTTTTTCTGTCGTATGTTAGCTGAGGTAATTGTTTAATGTGTTTTGGAAGTTTAAAATTGGGTCTTACTGTTCCTGACTGCCTTTGATAATAGATCCAGTGAGTTCTGACCTCTGTCTCCCTCTGAAGCCCAAATGTCCTGCACTCCAAGGAGTTGCTGGTCCATAGTGCTGACAAGCCTGCTACACTGCAAAGTACTGCAAAGGTACAGAAAGTAGCTGCAGCAATTACGTACTGTCTGCTGCACAATATCCTCCTGTTGGCTTGAGCAGATGACACGAGTCAGCAGGGGGAATTACGGATCACTTCACGCTGACATCATGTGGAAGACAAGCGCCCTTTAAAATAGATATGGTTGGCTATTTAATAACACTTCCCTGCTGTTATGCTGCAAAAAACACTGCCAGGGGTGGATATACAAAACAATACCTACCGCTCAACCAACATTACCCAATATGTAACAAACAATGTCAACCAGGTGCATAAAGGGAAAAAATTGATACGTATGTACAGTACCTGTATACAAATATGGCTGATAAAGAGAGATCAGTCCAAGAGAATCCCTTATAATTAGCACTCATGGAGGATACAGATAAAGTGGGGAAATGTATATCCTGGGATCTCAATGACCCCTCAGAGGCCATTCATATTGAATCATACGGCAAACCTATTAAAAATAAGCTTTATTAAATCAAATAGAGGGAATGTAGGGATGTGAGGGTATATGTGCATATATGATGTGAACTTAAAACAAGATGGTGGTGCAGGAGCTGAAACTAGGAGCATAATACCCACAATTGCTATTGAAAAAGGGATGAGGGATGTCCCTCAACGGGTTAATATTGTTATGATCGTATCTCACTATAGAAATATAGTAAACCTATAATTAGGTGTGCTAGGATACACATAAATCTCACCTATAGTGCTGTGAAATAATTGAGAGATAGTTGTATCACAAAGGAAGTGGCATAGATAAAAATGTGCTGCACCACAGCATACAAAGTAGGACTGGCTGTTAATTGCCTACAGATCTAAATAGCAGATGTAATAAATGGTGGATCCCAATAGAGCTGTCTTAGTCCTCTATTAATTGAAAATGTCCCATGTAGGTATTTTCCTTTTTTAGCATATAGCAAGACCATTAATCAGGGACATGTAAAAATGCTGTAAATGCCAGAGATTATGCTAACCACATATAGAAGGAAGGATCAATATTCATGGGATTCAAAATGCCATACCACCACCGATGTCATTCATGACATCATCTAAAAACTGACGGCCCCTTTTACATGTCCCTGTTAATTGTCTTGCTATAGGGTAGAAACGGAAAAGACCTACAGTACATGAGACCTAATGAGAGGAAGAATGGGGCAAGCAGCCTCAAAGGTGGCAATAAGCCATTGGATTGTAATGGCTATCAAAAAGCATACAACATCCAGAAGAGACCAGTTCCAAAGCAAGTCAAAGCACATTCTACTAGGGCAATGGCCGCATACTGGGCGGCAAAGGCAGAAGCTTTTCCTGCAGTATTATGCAGGGCAGCAGATTAGACTTCTATTTACACCTTTTAAACAGTACTATCGTGTAGATGTACATGCCTCGGCAGATGCATACTTAGATAGGAAAGTCATTTCGTTCATTGGACTACCAGGAAAAGAGAAAATTGGTTTGGATCTTAACATCATTTTCTTTACCTGGAAAGTCCTTCCATGGCAGTGCTTGCCAATTCCCACCCCATAACATTTGCTGTACAATATTAACGTGCATATTCTATATGTTTCAGCTTTTGTACCTGTACATGGGGAGGGAATGTTTGGCTATTTATAGGGCTCCAACAGGTAGAACAGTTTCTGTCCTATCTCAGCAGTAGGGTGAAACTTAACCCATTGGTGACCACTGCCATGGAAGGACCTTCCAGGAAAATAAAATTATGGTAAGATCTTAAACAATCTTCTCTTTTTCCTCTTCAGTGAGAGTGACTATGGTTGCCTGCAACATTTCCTAAAGGAGTTTTGAGAGTGACATACATTTATTAAACATAGAAAGAAGATGAGGGGCTAATATATCCATAGATGTCTTGTAATATTTGTTAGAAAAGCTGTCTGGGGTGAGTAATTTATAACGTTTGTGGTTTTTTTATTGCTGAGGACAACTTCTCTAGTGTTATTGGATCCCCCAATTTTGTTTGGCCATCTCCCCTTCCTTTAGGGTTATCAGTCAAAAATGTATCTATCAGGTCTGAACTTATAGTGTTCACATCTTCATTGGCGGTTATATTATACAGCTTGGAGTAGTATTGTGCTAAGATTTTGTATATAGTACATGGGTAATAGATCAATTTATCGTTTTGGTTTCTTCTAAAAGTTGATCTATTGTTATTTAATTTCTTCTTACGTTTATTTGCTAAAAGTTTATCGGCCTTGTTACCCTTTGTTTAGAATTTTTGTTGTATCCATTTACAAAGAGGATAGAGTTGAGCTATGACAGAGGCCATATGCTTGTTAGTTGTTCTGAGGTGAACATTTTATCAAATGCTTCAAGTTTGTCTAGTTATTTTTGGAGTCTACAGGTTTCTGCTAATTTTTTCTTCATAAGAAAAGGACGAAAGCCTAATGATGTAACCACTCATAACAGATTTATGAGGCAAATAAAAAGGTAGTATCATAAACTTCTAGGGCTTTATTTAGAGAGATGTAGTCTTTGTGTTCAAGTGGTGTACATTACATGAATTGTTTAGTCTCCGCAACGGTTTATTACATTTTAGTCTGGGGTTATTCAAAGTAATATTTATTTGAGTGTGATCCGACCAAGTGATTGGCTAAGTTTGGCATAAAGAAGTTAATATCCTAATCAAGCTTTTTAATCCATTGATTGTCACTGTTGCTACAGTATTTAATCCCTCAATGGAGGTTTAAATAGCCATATTGGCAATCAATAAACACTCTAAGTAAATAAAGGTATTACCTTACCCTGCCGGGTTGAAGACCATCATCCTCAGGGGTACCAGCTGATAACTCCAATAAAGGGCTCCTGTCCAACCATAAAAAATAAACATTCTGCTTGGTTGCTTTAAAGATGTCTTGTTGCTTTTCTATTCTTATTTATTTTCTCCTTACTTTTCTGACAGTATTTTTTCTTCGAGATTTTGACTTGTCATCTTCTTCCAGTCAAATGAGATGTAACAGGCCTTCCATGAGGCCTGTGATGTCAGATTTGATGAGTCACATGTGATTCCCTCATTTTTGTCTGAAAATGACATCTCATGCAAAAATGAAGCAATCACTTGGTATATAAAGCAACCTATTGGTTGATGTACCATGTAATTCCTTCCCTTTAAAGGTGACCTCACCAAGAAAGGGAATGACATTTTAAGCTGCTTTTATGGATCGTCCTTTTTTGGACTGATCCGCGGATATCCCAGAGCCAAGGGAAATGGTTTATCTGAGGCAGATTGAAATCTGCCCCAAAATTTTGCTCATCTCTACTAAGAATAACTGATTTTAGAATCTGGCTAAGAGAATCAACTGGGACCATTAAACTTTTCATTCTTACACTGTATTTAACAGCCAGCAGATGGTGCTACAGTAACCATCAAGCTAATGTTCTGGAGAGAGGCGTGCACGACAAGGAGGTGAATGGCAGCTTAGAGTGTGAGCTCCATCCCCTCCGGCGTTTCAAATCGATCTAACTCCAGCAAAAACACAGCATCTGCATAATCCAGTATCTGCAGAACGTGTCTAAATATACAGACATGGCATCAACTAAGACTTTAAGAAAAAAAACACAGCCGGTGTCTACTTATTTTAAGAGCAAAGAGGCTGCCAGGGCTGACGTACCTGAATCTCCAGTGCAAACAGCATCAGCAGACCCAGAATTGGACTCCGCACCTGAAGAACCAGACGATATGGATATAATGAGACGTAAAGACATGAAGGAGTTTTGCACCAATATGCAACAATTCTTTAAGTCTGAGCTTTGGGCACTTCGGAAGGATGTGGACGCAATAGGGGAGCGTACGGCCGCTTTGGAACTCAGGGCAGATGAGACAGCTACATCCACAGCAGAAACACAGGCTCAAATATCCGCCTTAAAGTCACAGGTCACTTCCCTAGAGGATAAAATTGAGGACGCAGAGAACCGCGACCGGCGCTGTAACATTCGACTGAGAGGGGTCCCAGAAGCTATAACTGACCCAGAGGAATTTACTTCGAGGTGGCTGGAACATATATTTCCAGACATGGCTGCCAGAGACCTAGTTCTTGACAGATGCCACCGGGCGCTGAGGGGACGACCTCAGCAAGGAGACCCCCCAAGGGATGTGGTGCTTAGATTCCACTGTTACCGCACAAAAGAAAAAACTTGCCGAATAGCAAGGGAACTGAAGGTAGTGGAGTTTGAGAAAATAAAATTCCAAGTGTATCAGGATCTGTCACCTGCCACACTAGCAAAAAGGAGAGCAATGACCCCAGTAACCAGAACGCTAAGAGATCAAGAGATTAGATATCGCTGGCTGTTCCCATGTGCCCTCATGGTCTTTAAAAACGGAGTGACACATATCCTCAAAAATATGGAAGACACTGAGGGATTCCTTAGGAGGGTCCTGGGATCAACTCAGAGCTCCCCTCGCCATGCGGCGGCTAAAGATGGCGCCCCCGCGCAGCCATGAGCTAACCCACGACGGATACACTGAGCCCTGCATGAAAGACCCTCCACTAGCCACAACCGCCAGAATCTACGGTATGGACCAACCCCAACACTGCCCCTCATGCCCTCGGGACCGTTTGGGACCCCTTCCGTAGCCCTCACCAGTCCCTGGAGAGGGGAATCAGCGCCCGACAACGCAGCAGGTCCTACTCACATTTTTTGCCGGCAGCCATCTTCCCCTGCTTCTTCCCTTGCTCCTTCCCCGAGGCGCGCGGGAGCTTCACTGATCTTCGCGGGCTTGTCCAGTGACGTCATCACCCCGCACCGTCTTCCCGCGAGAGCTGGATCCCGGGCGCCTGCGCAGTAGAGGGGGGAAGCGGAGGTGCCTGCTGCCTTCTCCAAGATGGCCGCCGAGGAGTGCTGCCACGAACGGGACCTCCGGCGCCTGCACAGAAGAGGGAGGAGGCAGGGACGCTTACTGCCCCTACCAAGATGGCCGCCGAGGAGCGCTGCCACACGCGAGATCCCGGCGCCTGCGCAGAAGAGAGAGGAAGCGGAGGGGCTTGCTGCCCTCACCAAGATGGCGGCCGAGGAGCGCTGCCACACAGAAATGAGGGGGCTGACGGGGACACAGGCATAGAGGAGCTCTAGGCGCGCTGCAGAGAAGTGTGCATAGCAGCCTCCGCCTGTGCCTGTGCCCCAGAACTGTGGTCCCCCATATGCACATACAGCATTCATATACACACATATAAAACATTCAAACAATAAAAAGGATCTAAGGGAGGAAGGAGGAGAGGGGGGGGG
>WSYH01016032.1:0-13633 GCA_036426205.1 Ascaphus truei
GGAACAGCAAAGCCACACGAACGCACCTACGCGTTTCGTGCACGAGGCACTTTATCAAGGTGACAAACAAGTATAAAACTGCGTGATTTATACTCACCTGTACTGTGCCTCGCGCTGCCGGGTGTGACGTCATCGTCCCGCGTCGCAACGGGTCACGGTGACGCGGCGTACACAGCCATTGGCTGGGCCAGTCAGGTGGTATGGTAATGTTATCTGACTGTCTTTTTTTCTCTTTTTTTTCCCTAAAACAAACTTTATTAACAACAATGTACAATAAGATAAAAAAACAGAGTTAAAAACATATTTCAATACTATAATAGCAGTAGATCAACACAGGCATAGACAGTGGGTATTTGTAGTATGTATGGGGCATTATATTACTCTAATAAATTTACAGCTAAGTGCTATAAATGGCCCCCATTAGGTTCATAATGAACTATGCCTGTGTAGATGATACTTGGTAGTTTGTGGATCGTGGACTGAACATGACCACAATTCAAGTGCAAAATATAGAATAATTATTATAATCAAATGCATATACATAAGAATATAGTCCTAGCTAATCACTTTAGTGGACAACATAAGATGCTTCTTAATACGCACTTATTATGAGTTGACCCTAGACCTAGTGATATATTAATATTCAAATATATTCATGGAATATGTGATGGTATCTAACCTACTTGCATATTGAATAGAACAGCATGAACAAAGATTGGGAAAGCAAAACAGGAAGAGAAAAATTAGAACAAATATATATAAGTATTGAGGGTTAATGACAATTGTAATTAATGAATTAGTCTATGTCCATAATATTATTACTAAAAGAATAAAAAATAAAAAAAGAGTGCATCAGTGCATAAAAAATAATACAAAGTGCATTGTTACATAAAAATACTGAACAGTGATAATGTGGACCTATCTATATGAAAAAACCCAAAATACAAATTGTTTTAATTAGTTTAGAAAATGACTTATATCCCAATCAATGTTCATGCCAAAGGGTTCCCTAGTCCTCAGAGTAAAAATCCAGTAAGATTCCCGTCTATCTAGCATCTTAACTCTATCTCCTCCTCTGGGGGAGGCGGGAATGTGTTCAATGCCTTGTACTGTACAACGATTGGCATTACCATGCGGACAATTAGAGAAATGTTTTGGTACAGGGTGATTTAGATCTTTATTCTTAATCAATCGGAGATGTTCTAGGATTCTAATCTTTAGTTTTCTAGTGGTCCTCCCCACGTACTGGCGTCCACATCCACATTTGAGTAAATATATTATAAACGTGGAGTTGCAGTTAATAAAGCAGGGGACGTTATACGTCAATCTCGTGACTGTAGAGGTGAAAGTTTTACCCTGATTTATTGAAGCACACGCTTTACAATTAGTGCATGTGAACATTCCTTTTGGTAAAGGGGATTTGTTCTCATCTGCTGCAGTGAAGAGACTGGGTGATAGTGTATTAGCTATCATTTTGGCCCTTTTAAATATAATATTTGGGCCTAGCGACACATACGGTTTCAATACAGAATCAAGTGACAAAACACTCCAATGTTTCTTGAAGATGGCCTTAATGGATTGTGCTTGTTTGCTGAATGGTGTTATGAAAGACGGACTAAGATCAGATCTTGATCTTTTCACGGTTTTATGTCTAAGAAGACTGTTTCTGTCCATCTTCCACACCCCATCAAGCAATCTGACTAAATCAGATTTTTTGTAGCCTCTCTGTAAAAAGCGAACGTATAACTCTTCTGATTTAATTTTAAACTCATCATCATTAGAACAATTGCGGCGGGTTCTGATGAATTGGCTTTTCGGTATCCCCATGAACGTGGCTTGAGGGTGACAGCTATCTGGTCTTAAGAACGTGTTCCGTGAATTCGGCTTACGATAAAGTGTGGTCTGAATGGAAAGTGCAGTATCAATGTATAAACATAAATCTAAATAATAAATGTGCTGATGGTGATAACAAAAAGTGAAAGAGAGATTAAACTCATTGTTATTAAGTGACGAAATAAACTCTAAGAGTGTGGTGATGTCTCCTTCCCAAATAAACAGGAGATCATCTATGTAGCGTCTATAAAATATAATGTGCTCTCTAAATCTATTTTTATCTCCAAAGACATGGAACGACTCCCACCACCCCATAAAGAGGTTGGCGTATGATGGGGCAAAGCTCGTGCCCATAGCCGTTCCACGAGATAGTGCACCCCGTCAAACAGAAAAAAATTGTGAGTGAGTAAGAAGTGAATAGCATCTAAAAGGAAAGTGACTTGTGCTTGTGCTAAATCAGATTGATTAAGAAAGTGACTTGCTGCTGTCAAGCCATGTTCATGGGAAATGATGGTATATAATGACGTGACGTCTAGCGTCACCCACACCATATTATGATTCCATACAATTTGGTCTAGAGTGGTTAATAAATCACTACTATCCCGAATGTACGAGGGCAATTGTTGGACAAGGGGCTGTAGGAAAAAATCCACGTACCGTGAAACACCATCTCCCAAAGAATCAATGCTAGAGACAATTGGCCTCCCAGGAGGGGACACCAATGTCTTATGAATCTTCGGGAGATGGTGAAACACGGGCGTGGTGGGCATGGGTTTAAACAGGTAGTCAATATCATTTTCATTTAATACTTTTAACATAGAGCCTTCATCTAGTAGATGTTTGAGATCTCTTTGAAATGTGGGGGTGGGGTCAGAGGGTAGTGCAGCATAGGAAGTCTGATCACCAAGTTGGCGCAAGGCCTCCCTGTGATAGTCATCCCTATGCTGCACCACCACCGCCCCTCCCTTATCAGCTTTTTTTATTACCAGCATTTTATTGGTTTGTAGATCTTTTAATGCCTGTCTTTCATTTACAGATAAATTATCATCATGTTTGTAATCATGTGTATTAGTAAATGAAAATCCTTTCTGTAGGAGTCTAAGGTCTCTCTCAACTAGAGACTCAAATGTAGATAAAAACTTTCCTTTAATAAACGTAGGGAAAAATGTAGATTTTCTCCTCAAACCTGTTTTGTAATTACCCAGGAAATTCTCAGGGTTAAATTCAGGGTCTGAGAATCCCTGAATCTCCTCCATGTCCTGGACCAGACACTGTTCCCTAAATGAATTAATGTTGACATCATTATTTACATAGGAAGAAATACAGTCAGGATCAGATATTGCACTGATATTAACACTTTCCTGATTATTCTTATCATGATAGAATTTTTTAAGAGTACACTTCCTGATAAATTTATTCAAATCTACCACAGTTTGAAAGAGGTTGAAATCAGTGTCAGGAACATATCCTAAGCCCTTGTTCAATAGTGATAGTTCATCATCTGAGAGTACTACATTGGAGATGTTTTTCACACTGCATTCTTGATTTAAAAGTTTTTCTTTCTCTTTGATGGAGCTCCCTTTTGATTTTGTTGTTTTTGTCCCCCGCCTCGTCCTTTTGGGTTTTTTGGAACCTCAGACGTTCTAAGGGACTCAGAGGAATGTCCTTGTTGGGATCTTTGGTCTGATTCTCTTTCTTTATATTTCCTCTCCCAAAAGGGGCGTTGTTCTTTGGGGGCATCCACATCTGATTGGGAATTATCTTCTTCATGCGTGGTGAAGAAAGAGACTGTTTGTGCCATATTTTCAGTGTCCGCTGTATCAGAGTCTCCACTATAAGCAGTGTTAGAATATCCTCCAGGTTTCAGAATAGATTTTCTGTGTTGACTGGATTTATTGTCTGGTGTTGAATGATAGGGACGTGTATCTTTATTTTTACGTTTATTGGGTGTTGTCCTTTCCCATGTATACACTTGGTGTCGTACGTAATCTAACTTATCCCTCTCAAATTTTTGTTGTTTTTTGTCCATAATGGATTTTTCTATGTCTTTAACACTTTTTTCCAGATTATGATCTAATTCTTTGAAACCTTCCATTCTACAGAACTTGGCCAGGTATGTTTGTAAGTCCTTAATTTCTTTTTCAAGAACCAGCTTTTCTTTAGTTTTTAATTTCACAATAAGTTCAATCAATTTGAATGAGCAATCATTTAAGATGCTTTTCCAATCATTTTCAAATTGGGGGCTTACAAACCCAAACGTAGGGGATTTTTTAACTCTCAAACCTCTCGGAATCCTTTTAACAAGCAAGTAGTTTTCAAGTGAGATGAGGTCCCACCAAATCCTGGTATCATTAATCATAAGTTTGCTAAGTTTCTGGAAATGATCTTCCAGATCTGTCAGATCCTCACAGTCCAAAATAGTTTGGCTTTCAAAAACTTTTTTTTGCTTTTCTAAGCCTGTGTGTATTATCAAAATACCCAGAGATATAGTTAGTGGGATCATCAGGGTCAACATGTTCAGTCTCTTCGATGTCCATTGTTACAGAAAAAATGGAAAAGAGTATTGAAAAAAACTTTGAATTGATGTCTAATTAACATATGTATCTGTCTTTCTTCTTTGGCAAATAATTAGATACTTTCCATTTATCAACGTGTAACTCCCCTTCTAACACGTGTAGAATTGGGGAAAAAATGCATGCACCACCACTTATGCAATAGCCAATGATAGAATGACCTGTAAAGAGTGTATCACTTAGAATATAATGGAAATCAGTCCAATGAGCAATCACTGCGATATGAACCAGAAACAAAAGAAAAGTGATGCGTCCAAATTGGTCAAAGTTCCTCAATAATATATGTAAATAATACTGGATAGCAATGGACAGTCCATGAATGATATGGCAATTATCAGGTGCGGGCTAGGAGTCTAGTGGGGTCCACATGACCACCACAGTTGAAACACCATAACAGCCCCCCCTAGTAACCAATATGAAATGAACAGAGGCACTGGTAAACATATGCATATATGTAGGGGCGCTCTGGCCCTGTTACCTTAGTGCTTGCAGGACTTCCAGATATCCAGGGCGTGCAGTTCATCCAGATAGATAGCCAGCAGGAAGATAGGTGAAGATGCGTTGCACTGCCTCAATTTCCAACTCCCAATGAGACCGGAAAAGATACAAAGTGAGCACTCAGCTGAATAACAGGTCAGGTTTATTGCAGGGTGGTGCTGTAGGTTGTTCTTATTCCATCATGTTACTTTGTTTAGGACCGTCCGGTTTGGGGGTTTGAGGCATGATTTGCATGACTCAGATCCTTGGTTGTGATCAATTAGGGATTCAACATCCTGATTTACCCTTTATCAGTAGAAATCTTTTATGTATTAGATCAACACAGATAGTTTTGTGATGTGAGGGGACTGAGACTGTTTTACATTTCGAGGGCTATATGACATGCAGTGGAATCAGCATGGTTAATTTGTGATGGCTTCAAAATTTGTTTTTTTTTTTATATCTCCTGAATGTAAAACTGGGGCAAGAAACCAGCCCTCAGTTTATAAAAGAACAAAAAAATAACAAGCTTTTTAAAAATGTTGGTTATGCTTGGCTGTATTAGTTTTTCTTTATATTGCAATATGTTTATTGTCCTGAAAATGGAATTCATTTTCATTTGAATGTACCGTACGATGTAAGTGATGCATACGACCAATTGTGTATAAATGAGGAGCCACAAGATGTCACTATACTAATGTATATTTATAAATCCAGAAGTGTTTCGTGTTTTATTACCTCTTTTGCACTAGATTGAGAGATACGCCTTCACCATCTTGTGCTAGTGTTTGTGCTCTACTGTAAAAATGTGTATACAAACTTAATTACATTACATTGATATTGCTGAACAGTTAGCTGAAGTTTTAGCTGACCATTTTTCTGCTTTGGTTGGGTTAGTTTGGTCCTCTTTCCACTTATCAGTCAGTTTGAATAAAATAGGATAGCAAGTTTACAGTACCAAGTATAATTTGCATTTACAACATTCCCTGAAGCAGAACATTGGGCCCAGAAACTGTTCAAAGCAAACTGTGTTAGCAGGCAGGGTATGCAATCTCTTTATTTGTGACCTACTCACTATACAAAATACAGCTTGCAGACATGACTTTGCCAGACACAGTTTTTCGTGCACTTAATGGTACATTTTTTTTACTATAATGTAGCCTAATTTATGCTTAAAATGCACTGTTTCTACATGCTCAAATGTACTCACTAAATAATTCCATATTTCAACAACTGCCGTTTCCACAACTATCAGTATTGAGAATACTGGATAATACACAAATGTATTCATAACAGCAATTTAATGTAATAGGAGAGTAAGAAGAAAAAAAACCGATAAATAAGTAGTATACTAATTAAATAAAATGATACATGAATTTAAACTTTAATGGTTTCAGAAACAACTTGTCCAACCGATGAAGATTAGATAGTTTGTACGGTGTAAAGATGTAGTAAGACTTACTGTCAGAAGCTGTGAATGAGAAAAAAAAAGCCGCAGCTGCCCAGAGATAGCACAGCCACTTCGACAACCAGGGGTAGTCTACTATCTTGTAAGTTGGTTATTTTTTTCTGTGTGAGAAGGGATCTTACATTGTCAATGGTTTGGTATTCTCTTAATTATTATAGGAGATACACGCACCAAAGTTAACGATTTTTGGTTGGACATTTAGACTATTATCCCACAATGAGGATTTCAAGGAATACTCTCTGGCCTTTGTTGGTACGGTATCTTATACATCTGAGCGCTGGGAATTGCATCGCTTTGCCCCCCTACCTAAATGGTTACATCGGATAGAAAAGACCAAAAACAACATCACATTCCTCAGAGAAGAAGGGGTTTGAAAAAACCTGCTCTAAACGCTATAAATATAAAGGGTTTAGGTCGCGTGCGCCAGGGATAAAACACATTGACAAAAGGGAATGTGTGTAAGAGACACACGAAAAGATCCCCACAAAGGCGCACCGCAGACCTGAGTGGTCTTAAATTCTGGTCTATGAATGCGTAAACATACAACATATATAAACTTTATTCTTGATTAAAATAAATCTTAAAAACCTAAAGCTACTGATACTGTCTTGCCTCTCAGTAAACCGAAAAGTATACCTTCAAGTATGGCCACTAATTACTGATCTCCTTTGAAAGATCCCTTGGGATGAGGTATTAATATACCTTATAGCTCCATATGCAAGTAGAGAGGGCAATCAGTTGTTGGCTAGGTAGTACATGAGTATGTAGAATAGATAGTAAATGTGATAGGAGTTAGTCCTAGGGTAGGATGGAGATACACACCTTGTCGGGGAGTGTGAGTCTAGGGAAATATCTGGCATGTAAATGTAGGTTGTACTGGTGTTTATTACAGCCATGCCAATTCGACACATACGTAGGTGAGTATGGATATCAAGAATCACATGTGTCTATCAGACTCTTAGTGTAGTAGTATCGATCCTGGCTGTGTCCCAAATGTAAATGCTCAAAACTTTCACAGAAGCTGCTCCCAAATGTATACGCTGTGTGATGCCAGCAGGTACGTATGTATGTTATCACTCACGGGCTGCCACTAGTGTAATAATGTTGTTCAAAGTTTTTTAATCAGTGTAATGCCAGATGAGACAGTCTCATGTGCTGTGCTCTTGTGGTATGGCTGCTGCAGACTCCGACACACAGTGTGTGTTTGTGCTAGGCTGTGGATGGGTCACATTGTGTGTCTATGGTTTGTGTTGTTAATCCTATATGTTGATGTGCACCTATACGTGCACAAAAAGTTTAGCCTAGATCCACATGTTAGTAATGCCCGCGGGTCCGCAGTATTAGTACACAGCTCAGACTGATATGTAGACGTAGTGGTATTCTTCCTATAGTGTATTTGCTAATATATTCCAGAGATGTTTTAAGCACTGGTTAATACCAGCGTGTAGCCGTGACCGTCAGGTCACAGCTATGCAGCTTAATCTCAGTTGGGGATCGCACACCAAGTGTAAGCTATATACATATCAATGATCGGTTTTATTGTGTATGCTGGGACCACACAGTTGTTAGCGGTTGTAAGGAAGCGCGGCTATATCAGAGGATATGGACTGAGACCTCCAGCAGGATAGCGCGATAAGTATAGCGGTCAGAACAATGGTTGCAAGATCTGTCATTTTAGCAGAGACTCTTAACAGGTCATGTGCCGTGCACCTCAATCATCTGTTCGGGATCGCCCGCCTACATACCAGCTGTATACACATCAATGCTGGCTTAGTTGGTGTAGCATATTGTGTGATAGTAGTAGTATGGCGGGGATATAAGCGGTTTTGTAGGAGCGTGCAGCTGTTTCAGTCAAATAGGGTGGCTCTCCCGCAATGTGGCATCAGGATCCTTACAGTCTAAACACTCCATCTCTAGAAAAACATCCTATTTTGTATACTGAGAACAGTAGCACAGTGCTTAGTATAATTTATTAAAAAACGTAGCATCATATAAACCGACAGTGACGTCCGTTTCGTCGCCTACTGCGACTTCATCTGTGGGTGGGCGTAGCCGGTCTCTGTCGGCCCCCTTTATACAATACGTTGCTTATAGCAACCTAAGACGCGCTATTTGCGAGAATGCTACGTAGTGGTGATGTGAGTGTACTGCAGCTGAGATTGAAGATCGAGAAGCACATATAAAGACCATAATAAGTGGACTAACATTAATGTTATTCAAATGCTGAAAGACCTGAGGTCCCTTCTAGATGCATTTAGATCTGCCCCAATACTTAAATACAGCCATGTATGTTCCTTTAATAAACTTCAAAAAGTGTTTGTAGTCCAGAGTTAAACAGCCTCATATTGATAAAGATGATAAGGGTTATAGTACTCACACAATATAGGGGGTCATGAATGCATGAGGAGCAGGACAAAGTATGGTATCCAAAGCAAGGGTGATGATGTCTTATGGCAGGTGTCAAAAAACCTGATGGTGTCTATAAAAAAGGTTGTTAGACGAACCCTTCATTAAGGCCTGTAGGATAATGTGTATTGAGTAGATAGATTCCACCGTGCCTCGCACTGTAGCAGTTTTTTATCCCAGTTACCTTTCTGATGTTCATTGCAATGTGGTCAATGCCCTGAAAAGTAGGGTCTTGCTGTTTCATCATGTACAGTAGTACATGCCGGAAACTGGCATATCTGTGGCGTTACGGATGGGCCTAGATGTTTCAAGGCCTCTCTCTTATTTCACCGCTTGGTTTTTCCCACATATTTCAAACCACAGAGCAGCTAATTAAATAAATGACTCTGTGGTTTTGCAATTAATAAAGGTTTTAAACTGGGTACGTTTTGGTGTTTGATGTGTTACTAAAGGTGGGTCCTCTCCTCATAAATTCACAGGGCCTTGCACTGATGGCATTTGACAAAGCCTTTCATGGACAGCCATGTTTTCTGTTTTTTGTTTCTAGTGATGAATGGCTATGACAAATGATCTCTAATGTTCCTGGATCTCCTCCACACCACCGACGGGTGTTTTTTCAAGACTTTTTTCAAATCCTCGTCGCTGGTGAGTAAAGACCAATGTTTCTGCATATTCTATTGATATCAGACCATTGGCGTTGTAAGTACTGATGCGAGCGTATTCTTTGGTTTCTCAATTTTCTCTTTGTCCAGGAGAAGGTTCTCTCTCGGTGTATTCAGGGCTCTGTGGTAGGCTTTTTTTTAGTTGGTTGTTGAATATCCGCGAGCCAAAAAGTTTATTTTCATCTTTGGCCTGCGCTTTGAATGTTTCTGTATTCGAGCAATTTTTCGAATGCGTAGATATTGCCCTGTCGGAATGCCACGAACCATGTTTGGGTGATGGCTGTCGGCCATAAGGTAATGTTTGTTGAAGTAGCCTTTTGAAATTACAGGTAGCAGATGACCGTCCTCGGTTTTGCTGATGGTAAGGTCCAAAAAAGAAATGCTTGAACTGCTAACTTCTGAGGTCAGTTTCAGGTTAGATGATTGGAGTTAGAAGGCCTAAAAAGATGTCCAGTTCCGTTACTTCCCTTCCAGAGTAGCATAATGTCATCTATGTACCGAAGCCAGATGTCATATGGTTCGTGTACTGTTCCATGGCCTCTGAGAATACGCAACCTCTTCCCACCATCCAGGTAGAGGTAGCATATGTAGGGGCACATGTTGTACCCATGGCTGTCCCCTGAATGTTGAAATAGTATTTACCGTTGAACAGGAAGTAGTTATGTTCCGGATGATGAATTGAAGGAGGATGATAAAACAAATCATTATGATTTGTGGAGAGCAAACTTCTTGTTGACAAAAAATGTTTCACGGCCCATAAGCCAATTTCGTGTTGATACTCGTGTAGAGTGATTCAACATCGAAGCTTACTAAAAGGGGTTTCTTTGTCTACATGTATCCCTCTCAGACGCTTTCAGTCCATCCTTGTATCTTGGACATACGATGGAAGGCTGGTGAGGCAAAGTTTCTTAGGACCTTGTCAATGTATTTACTCGAATTTTCCGTCAGAAGACCCAATTCCCGACACTATGGGGCGGCCTGGTGGGTTCATGATGTTTTTGTGTACTTTTGGAATGCTATAAAAAGTGGCTATCACTGGACTGCTCTGCATCATAAAGTCCCGTCTTGTTTTGAGATGACCTTGTTCTCAAGACCGTTTGTCAAGATAGTTTTTAATTTTTCTTTGAGATCTCTGTCGGGTCCCGGTCAAGGACTTTATAACATCGCTTATCTCCTAGGGAGCCTTAGATTTCTGCACATATTGTTCTGTATCCAGAAGTACAAGGTTCCCACCTGTCCGCTGGCATGACTTTAAGTTCCTTTAGTGCCTTTTGTTCTTTGGATGTTAGGTTGCTTTACTTTAATGATGTGAGTTCCTCCAGATCTTGTGTTACTAGTTTAACAAAAGTGCCACATACGAACATGACTTTTGTGCGGAGTAAAACACTTTGTGGCCTTAATGTGGTATGCGGGCCCATCTCCTGGGTTCTTTTCCCATCTTCCAGTGGTCTATCAGGTTTGCCAGATGTTCTTGATCTTGTGTGGACGTCAGTTCTTCGTGTAGACCCGTACGTCTTGTCGTCTCTGCGCTTAAAAGTGTTGTGTGTAGTAGCAATTTTCTAGCAAAACAAGTTGAATATTTTTTAGAAAGAGTTATAAAAAAAACAATACGTTACTAGGTAGATGATTCCTGTGCTTTTTCACCTGTATGAGTTGCACCAGCTGTAAACACAGTTCAAACTAAGTCAAATGTACCTCTAATGTAACACATCAGATTGATAATATCCGCTCTTACATTGACTGCCATTCTGTGTTTGCATCTATCTGCTACAATGTCCCTGTGGGCTACAATAGTGTGGCCGCACAGGGAGATCGTACCAGAGGCGCATTTATGAGCACATGCACAATATTAGGAGAGGTTTAACTTCTCATAGTGTGTCACACCATTTTTAGTTCACCACCAACAAAACCTAAAGGCCTCATATGCCAAGCAATTGAAATGTATCCAGGCAATTGGAGAGGAGGAGATAAAATCAATGGAATTAGCAAACGCGAGTCATATTGGAATACGAGCTAAAAAACGCTATCTCCAACGGTCTTAACATTGATTTCGACCTTGCAGCCTTTCTGGTTCAAAAGACTAAATAATTATAAATACCCCTGTGTTTTACACTTAAGTATATCATTTGTGATTGCTGTTGGTTTGGCGGTTACTTAGTTTGGGCTTTTGACTTCATTCCATCTCCCAGCCCAGCACTCTTGGGGTTTATGATTCAAAATTCTTTGATCTTTTTCGACATTGTTCCTTTAAGATGGTCTTTCAAGCCTGAGGGGTCTATGAGGTCTCTTGTTTTATTGTTTAAATGTTTTTTTTTTTGTTTTCTATGTGTTTAATGTTTATAGTTCATTTTTATTTTTAGTTCATTCATTTACTGATAAGATTAACTTGTATTGATTTTTCCACTTTGATATTATGTTATTATCCCATTTTTTGTTAAAATTAGTGCTGAGAGTATATATATGTCAGCATGTTTTATTTTCCATCATGCAGAAACAAAAGAAAAGTGATGCGTCCAAATTGGTCAAAGTTCCTCAATAATATATGTAAATAATACTGGATAGCAATGGACAGTCCATGAATGATATGGCAATTATCAGGTGCGGGCTACTGAGTCTAGTGGGGTCCATGAACCACAGTTGAAACACCATAACAGCCCCCCTAGTAACAATATAAATGAACAGAGGCACTGGTAAACATATGCATATATGTAGGGGCGCTTGGCCCTGTTACCTTAGTGCTTGCAGGACTTCCAGATATCCAGGGCGTGCAGTTCATCCAGATAGATAGCCAGCAGGAAGATAGGTGAAGATGCGTTGCAATGCCTCAATTTCCAACTCCCAATGAGACCGGAAAAATACAAAGTGAGCACTCAGCTGAATAACAGGTCAGGTTTATTGCGGGTGGTGAGCAGGGGAACAGCAAAGCCACACGAACGCACCTACGCGTTTCGTGCACGAGGCACTTATCAAGGTGACAAACAAGTATAAACTGCGTGATTTATACTCACCTGTACTGTGCCTCGCGCTGCCGGGTGTGACGTCATCGTCCCGCGTCGCAACGGGTCGCGGTGACGCGGCGTACACAGCCATTGGCTGGGCCAGTCAGGTGGTATGGTAATGTTATTGACTGTCTTTTTTCTCTTTTTTTCCTAAAACAAACTTTATTAACAACAATGTACAATAAGATAAAAAAACAGAGTTAAAAACATATTTCAATACTATAATAGCAGAGATAACAAACAGGCATAGACAGTGGTATTGTTAGTATGTATGGGGCATTATATTACTCTATAAATTTACAGCTAAGTGCTATAATGGCCCCCATTAGGTTCATAATGAACTATGCCTGGGTAGGTGATACTTGGTAGTTTGTGGATCGTGGACTGAACATGACCACAAATCAAGTGCAAAATATAGATAAATTATGTAATCAAAGATATTACATAGATTATAACCCTCAATACTTCTATATATTTGTCTAATTTTTCTCTTCCTGTTTTGCTTTCCCAATCTTTGTTCATGCTGTTCTATTCATATGCAAGTAGGTTAGATACCATACAATATTCCATGAATATATTTGAATATTAATATATAATTAGGTCTAGGGTCAAACTCATAAATAGTGACTTTATAAGAAGCATTATGTTGTCCACAAAGTGATTAGCTAGGACTATATTCTTATGTATATGCATTGTTATATAAATATTCTATATTTTGGCACTTGAATTGTGGGTCATGTTGCAGTCCACGATCACAAACTACCAAGTATACCTACACAGGCATAGTTCATTATGAACCTAATGGGGGCCATTTATAGCACTTAGCTGTAAATTATTAGAGTAATATATGCCCCATACATACTACAAATACCCACTGTCTATGCCTGGGTGATCTACTGCTTATATAGTATTGAAATATGTTTAACTCTGTTTTATCTTATTGTACATTTGTGTTAATAAAGTTTGTTTTTGGAAAAAAAAGAGAAAAAAGACAGTCAGATAACATTACCTACCACTGACTGGCCAGCCAATGGTGGTGTACGCCGCGTCACGCGTACCCGTTGCGACCGGGACGATGACGTCACACCCGGCAGCGCGAGGCACAGTACAGGTGAGTATAAATCACACAGTCGTTTTATACTTGTTTGTCACCTGATAAAGTGCCTCGTGCACGAAACGCGTAGGTGCGTTCGTGTGGCTTGCGTTCCCTTGCTG
>WSYH01016033.1:0-13633 GCA_036426205.1 Ascaphus truei
TGCAATCAAAGTTGGTCACCTGTATTGATTTGGAGTACCTGTCTGGATGTAACTAAAGATGGGCACTTCTAATAACCACACTGCCTGAATATCACGTTAAACACGTGAGTGTAAAATCTGCAGAGTCTACAATATGAATTCTATTTCTCTGAAAAAAACAATATTGCACTATTTTGTGTTTTCATTTCTTTCATGTCCTGATGTAATTTGCGCACCTGCTGTTCTTCATCGTTTTCTGTTTTGATTGGGATTGAGTCCTATCTCAGGAGCTGCACTTTTTTAAGGATAGTATATTTTGTTTCTTTGTTAGTGTTGTTATTTTCGCTTATTTTTTTTTTATCACTAATTTATATTATATATGTATATTTATATATTTGGGTCTCATCAGTAATGCTAGGTAAGTTTCACCACTGGGACGGTAGGGGGGTAACCAGGCTCTCAAATAAAGATTTAAGCTCGTTTGGTTACACCTGGTCCGTAATAAGGGTTCAAGGGTGTCAGCTCTTGTTCCCAGTAACTGTAACTGCATAACCTGTACTTTGCGGTAATAAAGAATGGTATGGGTTTTTGCCTTTCCAGGGATGCCAGCAAGCAGGGATTGCTAGGGTATGAGTTTCAAGGGGGGTTTTGTGGATAAACTGTTGTCAGAATGTGCCTAGGTAGTTGGGGTCCGGAGTTGTCGGTTCCCCTCGAAATGTACCCAAGAGTCATGCTTGGTTCTCGGTTACATATAGGCACATTGTCCCGGCAATATCTTACCTTGAAAACGCTTGCGTGACTCACCGCTAGGGTTCCCTGCTTCAGCACAGCCCATAGAGGTAAATGGGGGAAAGGGATGCCAAGTGTCCCTGCAACTATGAGGGGTCCCTAGGTTAAGAAGGATACCCAGTTAATGCCCAGGTAGCCCAGAACCAGAGCCCCCCAGCATCCTCGTCCCCCTCTGTACTGCTGTGGATGTACAGCCCCCCATCCCTAATTCTCACCTTCCTTATCTCTGTTTTAACACCCTTCCACCCTTCCCTTCCAGAACCCTCTGTTCTTCCTTCTTCCTTTTTTTTTCTTTTCCAATCCCTGACTAATTTGTAGAAACCTTTGTATATCAGTATTGCTGACCTGAGGAAGAGAGGAAAACTCTCGAAAGCTTGTCCTATGACATAAATTGTTAGTTCAAATACAAAAAGTATCACCTAATACTAAATAACTAATTTATTCTGCACTATCGCAACTGAATTAACACGTGTATATATATATATATATATATATATATATATATATATATATGTAACCCTTTTATCATAACCCCCTTCCCTGAGTGAGATGGGGGTACACTCCTTCTTGGCTATTTTCATGTGGTCTTGGTGCTGTGACCTGCTGGCAACAGGAGGGCTGAGGGCTGCGTGGTGGTGTGGGGAGAGCCAGGACAGGGAACAGGGGGAAACAGATTACCTTGATCTCTCTCTTGATGGTGCAGTGCCTCCAGCCAGCAAGGATCCCCTGTGGATCTTCAGGGGATGGACCCCCACTGACACTCCTTCATACCAGAGACAGGAACTCACACAGCAATGTATTTTCTGTTTTATTCATCAGGCAGCTCCAGTATAGAGAATGCAGTCTTCAATGATCTCTAACTGCTTAGATGTCTCTTTAGATCAGACCCCTGTCTAAAAAGTATAATTCCACTCCCTTACCCATCTCAGCATGGGAGGAGAAGGGGGAGACTTTCTTTGCCTGTCTGACTTCTTTTTCAGATCTCAACTCACCAAGCAACTAATTTTGGAGGCATGTCTCAATTTGAACATCCATGGGGAGTGTCTCTAACTATGACTCATTACAAGCCAGAGCCGGATACAGATTGGCCCACACACATCAGGGGACATTTCAATCAATATCAACCCCTTACATTGACATCCTCAGAGTTGCCAAGCCTGCCCTTGAATACTGACACATTATTCAAGGCTGGAATACACACACACAGGCGTAATAAAGGATTTAACCTTTCCACTGCCTGCACTAACAGAGGAAAGGCCCAGAAACAGAAGTAACTGTATATGTATATGTATGTATGTATGTATATATATATATATATATATATATATATACAGTGTTCGACAAATCACCCAAAAATCTACTCGCCCAACCAAAAATCTACTCGCCACCTAGTCCCGCCCCCAACCCCGCCCCTAGTCCCGCCCCCAGTCCCGCCCCCAGTCCCGCCCCCAGTCCCGCCCCCAACCCCGCTTTAAAATAAAATAGAAAAATAAAATACAGTTAATAAATTCCTAGTCAGAACAACATTCGTTTTTGACATAAATGTATTTATTGTATTACATTATACTACAATTAGTCCTTGTTATGTGTTTGTGTGTGTCCTTAACCAGTGTCTGGACGTCCCCGCTTCACAATATCTAAAGCAGTAATCCCGCCTGGGATCTTACCTGATCCGCAGTCCCTCAATGTCCAGGTACCCTCATTCCCGCAATGTTATACATTAGAGGGGAGGTGTTTATTACCTGTCTTCTGGGTTAGGGGGGGTTCCGATGTCTTCCGTGTGAAGCTTGAGTCAGATTTGGAAGAAAGCAGTATAAGTTATTTCGGTGTAGTATAGGGCAGTTAAGATATATAGGGTAAATAAGAGATCCAGAAACACAGTGTGACACAGACACAGAGAGGGGGAGACGAGCGAGAGAGAGAGAAGAGGGGCAGGGAGAGAGAGAAGAGAGCGAGAGAGAGAGAGGGAGGAGAAGGAAGGGGGAGGAGAGAGAGGAGGAGAGAGAGAGAGAGAGAGAGGGAGAAGACTAGAGAGAGGAGAGAGAGAGAGAGAGAGAGGGAGAGGGAGGAGAGAGACGGTGAGCGGAGCGGAGAGAGGGGGTGAGGTAAAGGAGCGGGCGAGTGTGCGAGCAGGAGAGGTGGAGCAGGCTGCGGTGCGAGAGAGGGAGACGGGGGTGGAGGAGAGAGGGGGAGGGGGGTGAGAGAGGACCAGGGGGGTGAGAAGAGAGAGGGGGTGGAGAGAGAGGAGCGGGGATGAGAGAGAGAGAGGGGGGGGGAGGGAGTGGAGGGTTTGGACGGAGGGTTTTGAGATAGAGGCGACGCTGGGAGGCGTGGAGAGAGAGAGGTGAAGCGAGGTGGTAGAGAGGGGGAGGGGGGTGAGAGACAGAGGGTTGATTGGGTTGGGTGGCGGGGTTGATGGTGCATATCCATCTCTTATCTCCCCCCCCCTGCATATCCAATCTTTCTCTCCCCCCCCCTGCATCTCACAATCTTTCTCTCCCCCCTGCACTCCCATCTCTCCCCTGCTCCTCCGCCCCCCTCTGCATTCTCCCATCCGCCACCCCATCTGCATCTACCCATCCGCCACCCCTCTGACATATCCCATCCGCCCACACGCACTCATCGCACCCCTCGGCATCCCTTCCGCCCCCTATGCATCGCATCTCCTCCCCACTCTGCATCTCCCATCCGCCCCCCCTCTGCATCTCCCTTCCGCCCCCTCTGCATCTCCCATCTCCCCCCCTCTGCATCTCCCATCCGCCCCCCGTCTGCATCTCCCATCTCCCCCCCTCTGCATCTCCCATCCGCCCCCCCTCTGCATCTCCCATCCGCCCCCCCTCTGCATCCTACCTCAAGTAGCTGCGGGTTCAGCGGAGGCGGCTGGTTCGGCGGAGGCACGCACTCACTAGCAGCAGGTGCCGCACTGCTAGCGAGCGGCTGTGAGCGGGCTCTGGGTGGTGAGAGCGAGCTGGGGGGAGGGAGTGCCGGGACCGGAGGGAGCGCCGGGGAGCGGCAGAACCGGGGTGCCGAGGGAGGAGGAGCCGGGGAACCGGAGGGAGGCAGAACCGGGGTGCCGAGGGAGAGCCGGGGGGAGGGAGTGCCGGGATGCCTGGGGAAGGAGGGCCGAGGAGCCGGAGTGAGGCAGAACCGGGGAGCCGAGGGAAGAGGAGCCGGGGGAGGGAAGGCAGGGGAGAGCGGAAGCCACATGGCCGTGCCCTGCAACTGTTTAAAAAAAAATAAAAATTGTCAAAACCCGCCTCAGGCATCCCATCCAATCCCTTGCGGCCCGGCATTTTAAAGCCCCGCCCCGGCATCCCTCCAGGCGGTCCACGTGCATCGGCGGCCATCTTGGGAGCCTCAGGGGATCTCGGTCGTTGATCGAGAGGAATTATTTATTTATTTATATATTTATTTTATAGAGACGCAGAACGACTCACCAGTGGCCTAAATCCACTCGCTACGGGCGTGTGATTAACATTAATTGTCGAACACTGTATATATATATATATATATATATATATATATATANNTTGTCGAACACTGTATATATATATATATATATATATATATATATATAGCAAATGGAAATATACTGTATGCTCATTTGCATGTCTTAGGCAGGTCTGCAACCCCGCCTTTCCCCATTATCCCCCAGCACACAGCACTTCCACTGCAGCAAGGGATTCTGGGAAATGACATGCAAATGAGCACACAGTGCCACTTTTTGCTTCAAAAACCATTTTAAACATGGTTCCCTATAGGCTTAAGCTTGCTGCATGGTCACAGCTTTGAGCACAGCCAGGGTTAAGATGCATAGCCAGAAAACCAACCCACAGACAGCTGTTTCGACCTTAATGGGTCTCATCAGTGTGGGGTTGGTTATCTGGCTATGCAATGAAGCAATGAGGATGGGGTTTACCATACTTAGTTAAGTTATGGTGAGTAAAAAAAGTGACAAAAACACACCACAGCAAAGCATATAGCAAATGGAAATATTACTGTATGCTCATTTGCATGTCTTAGGCAGGTCTGCAACCCCGCCTTTCACCATTATCACCCAGCACACAGCACTTCCACTGCAGCAAGGGATTCTGGGAAATGACATGCAAATGAGCACACAGTGCCACTTTTTGCTTCAAAAACCATTTTAAACATGGTTCCCTATAGGCTTAAGCTTGCTGCATGGTCACAGCTTTGAGCACAGCCAGGGTTAAGATGCATACCAAGAAAACCACCCACAGACAGCTGATATATATATATACTAGCTGATCTACCCGGCGTTGCCCGGGCGTGGAAGGGCAGGGGGCATGGAGTGGAAGGGGGGGGGGCACTGAGTGTGTGTGTGACTGAGTGTGTGTGTGTGTGTGTGTGTGTGTGTTTGTATGTACATACCAGAAGAATGACCTAGGCGCAAGGGGAGACAAGAGAGAGAAAAAAACATAGGATAGTATGTCTGAAAAGTGAACCCCTAAATTGGTAAGATATGCACTCACAGCGTTTCAAGTAATTAAGGCCCTTTATCCACCCTGGGATCTGGAACTCTGTAGGTATTCTGGCGACGTTCCTGGGTCTGTGTCCTCGAATCTTTCTACAGCGATTCTTCACTGCCAAGTTTCCATGGTACTTGTGGGACCTAGATGCCCTAGATGTGGTGAGCTCCGTTGTAGTCTCTCACGGCACTTCTGGTTGGAAAAGCTCCCCAGCATCAGCTTCTCTCCGCCTTCTGGGCTCCTCCGGCCGTGATGACGTCACTCCGTCTCGCGTGAGCACCGCGCTCCCACGTATGACGTCACTAATGCCGGGTGCCGGTAGTCCTCGAGAATTAAAATGTAGCTCCTATCCACTACCGAACACTCGGTCCCGGGTGTGGGGGCGGAGCATACAGCGTAGGCCGCCAAGCGCACGGCAACCCGGAGTGGGCGCGAGCCGGCGTCGCGAGGTGGCTGAAGTGCCCGATGAGCGGGAGCAGCCACAGCCTGGAGCCGAAGCGTGCGCGCACCGCCAGGCCGCTGGAGCACACGTGCAACGCGCATGTGACAGGGGGGCACCGGGGAAAGGGGCTACCGGATTCCCAGTGGGCTCTGACATGTCATATTCCCGTAATCGTATCCCTATANGAAAGGTGGGGGGCAGGGTCCGGGTTGACCGACAAAGAGGCAGTAGGGGGGGGGTGGGTGACACCCAGGGGGCATGGGGGTGTTGGCGCTAGGCCCAGGGGGGGGGCAGTTGGAGTGATACCCGTGGGCAGGATATTGTTGATGGATGTCCTCTAAGTGAATTCCTAATCCAAGTGAGGTGCAAGAGGTTGCAATAGTGAGGGGTGAGGGTGAGGGGTCGTGGCGTCGGGGGTCCGTGCCAAATGACACAGGGGGAACAAGGGCCAATCCACCATGGAAACAACATCACACACACACCCAACACACCCCCACACACAATATAAACCAGAGTGGTCGCAAAGTCAACCAAAAAAAATCTACTCGCCACCTAGTACCACAACGGTGTGCTGGCTTGTGCGCAATAGGAAGCTTGCCATGATTAAATCTACTCGCCCGGGCGTGCAAAGTATAGGTTTGGTCCTAACACTGTAGTAATGTATGTATGTATGTATGTCTTTATGTATGTATGTCTTTATGTATGTATGTATGATGTATGAGTATGGATGTAGGGTATATTATATATATATATATATATTATATATATAACATCGATACACAATATATATAATATCACATCCACACACAATCATGACACATCACACATATAATATATAATATAATATATAAAGATAGTATCTATATATATATAGAGATATATTATATATATAGTTATATATATTATCTATATATATTATACATATACACATACACAAACACACACATCCCCCAATTCACAACACACACACACAACACACCAAACACACACACACCAACACACACACACACACACACACACACCACACACTAATAGATAAATACCACAGCATGTATATATATAGTATATATATACATACAAACACGCAGCAGCAACAACATATATTATATAATATAAAAGCACGTATATATACGATACCACACACACACACCCCGCATGCACAACACATATATATTATACACATACACACGCGTTGTGTGTTTATATATATATATATAATGTAGATATATAATATGTATATACTATTATATATAGTATCCCACACACCCCTAATAATATACCCCCACCCGTGTATGTATATATCCGCCTCTCCGTCTTCTGTCTGCTCTGTCCTCTCTACTCTCTCCTCTCATCTCTCTCCTATCTCTCCCCCCCCCCCCGTCCTCCCCCCCCCTACCAACCCCAAAAGACCGACCCCCACTTTCGTTCTACTCTCCCTTCGCCGCTCCCCCTGATGGGCCCTACCCTTCGGTTTTTCATTTCCCCTTCTACTGCGCCCATCTCAATCCCCTTTTTTCTTGCCTTCCCTGCTGCTGTCCCTTGAGTCGTGTATGCAACCGGTATCGTATGTCTGTAGTGCCACTTTATGGGATAGGCACCAAAACTTATTCATTGCCTTATGTGTGCCGGCGTTGCATTGGATTAGAGTGTTGTGTGTGGGTGGTGTGTTTGTGTTTGATGGTGTGTGTGTGCGATGCTGTCGTGTGTGTGTAGTGTGTGTGTCGTGTGTCGTGTGTGTGTTGTGTCGTGGTGTGGTGATGCTGTTGTGCTCGTGTGTGGTCTATACCCATCCCCCCCCCCCTTCGCTCTCCTCTCAGAGAGACACAACACACACACACACACACACACACCCGAAACCCACGTGAAGGTAGACACCCGTCCGTGCTAACAATAGGAGTCGGGGAGGGGGGCAGCGGGGGTAAACAAGTAGGCAGGCCGACAACCAGTCAAGGTAAACGCTTGCAACACGTTACCGTACAAGAAGATGCACATTTCCGTGGTGGCCCTAGACTAAACGTTCACAAATTAGGTGAAAGTGCTAAAGGTGAAGGAATAATGAATGAATGAAGGAATGAATCATGTATGCGATCAGTGTTGTAAACAAGCAACAAAAAAAACTGCGAAATAAAATTCCGGTTCCTTTAGCATTATGAAGGACAATTGAGAGTGACTACGACAAGTATGAAGAATGTATTACGATAATATGATTGTAATTACTTTCCCTGAAGAATTTGTGCAGCAGCACAATTTTTTATAATGCTAAGGAATTTATTTCTGGTTTCGTCCCTTTAAATGGCATTGAACTCACAGATCGCAAAAATGCTTCCTTTAGTGAAACCCTTTAGTACTTTCACCATTTCATTCTTGTCAGGTCTCCAGCCTATTACCTTTCTCTTGAAATAGTTGCAGATGTTCAGTCCCATAGGACAAATATATATAATACAGGTGATCAAAATTATCCGCTCAACTAATTTGGAATTAGGAGGTATTCGATTTTTAGTGGTGAAAGAAGAGAAAGAGGTCCCTCTTAGTTTCTTAACTCGCCACTTGTACTGTATATACTAAAAGTAACTCTGATCAGATCCTTAAAAAAGTATTGTGAGAAGGTCATATGTCAGTTGCAGACAGAGCACCCATTTGGGTGAGATAAATTAGTTGATACAGCCACTATATGTCAGAAGAAAATCCATTTCGTGTCACGGGATGCCAGCATGGCTTCTCTTTATGTCGCTAATGCTTCAGCTTGCCAACACAAGAGAAGAGTTCGAATTCTTTGATTCTCAAGGTTTGCACCAGACTATGAGAATAGATCTATGGCTTAACTGTAATGGGTCCCCCCCCACCCTAAAACGGTGTGGTACTACCTATGATTTACAATAGGTATACATCAGGGGTGGGACGTCAGGCGCCAGGGCCTGAATCATTTGGTCTGGCCTGATAAAGCAACTGCCATACACCGGGGTCCGCGCTAATTTTTTTAAAATGGCCGCCGCGCGCCTGATCTGGTAAAAAAAGGAGTATGAGGGTGGTTGTGAGTCCTGGCATCCCTACACGATCCCAGCAGCCACTGTACTAGCCCATCAGCCGTCCCCAGCACCACCGTACTTCCCAGCAGCATTCCCTGCACTTCCCTTCCCCCATGCTCTCCAGCGATTTCCCCGCACTTAACCTAGCATCCGCGCCTACACTATCCCCGCCATCAGCGAGCCGCAGCAGCAACTACCAGTAGGGGGTCTGGGTCTGTGTGCCTACATGCCTGCTGTGTGCCTGGCCTGTGTCTGTATGGCCCCACGACATGTTATAAATATCCAAAGTGGCCCTTGGCATAACTAAGGTTTCCGTGTCCTTTAACCGTTTGTATATTAGATAAACTGACGGAACGCAGGTTAACTGTACTTCGAAGACATTTCAAATTAAACGACCTCACTCTGCAGCAGTCGTTTTAAAACGCTTGGCGATCGATCAAGTTTCTTTTAGCATCCGCCGGCGGTGACCTGGAAAGGTCCCTCTCAACGAGAATGTCTCTGGATACTTAAATTGGGAACTTATTACCTTTGGCTGAATAATAGGGCTTTGCAATGGTTTTATAGGTAAAATACAATTTTACATATCCATTTTTGATCTATATGTGTTATAAATATTTTTTTCTTTGATTTATATTCCTGTATTTTCATTATTCTATACCAATATTGTTCTTACTTATTTTATTCATTTTGAATACTAATTAAATTCTTTTTATTTTTCATTATTTGAGAATCTTTAGTTTCATAAATTCATACTTTTCATTATACAGCTAAACAAACCCGTTATAAGCGCGTTTTTTTTCTTCCCTGGCTCCCGTTAAAAAAAAAAAAAAAAAAAAAAAATTACATTTTTTTTTGGGGGCACACTGCACACACGCACACACTGCACCACGCACACACGCACACACTGCCACCACTCCACACTGCACACACTCACTGCCTCATTGCCACAACGCCACACACTGCTGCATTGCTCACACTGCACACACTGACACACTTGCACCCCCACTGACACAAACTGCACACACCCGCTCATTGCTCACAACTGCCACACACTGACACACACTGCACACACACTGTACACTGCACACATACACTCCTCTTGCTCACACGCAACACACTGAACGACTGTCACACACACTGCTCAATTGCTCACACACCTGCACACACTGCACACACTGACACACTGCAACACGACACGCCTCATTGCACACGACACACTGCACACACACTGCTCATTGCTCACACTGCACAACACCACTTTCCTCATTGCTCACCTGCACACACTGACACACTGCACACACACTGCTCATTGCTCACACTGCACACACTGAACACACTGACAACCACACTGCACACACCTGCACACTGCACACACACTGTAAGTAACTTTCCGGAATAAAGGAAAATTAACATCGGACCTCTGCTGTTGTCCTGGTGTATGGTATTAATGTTATAATAGTACAGTTCCCTTGCAGTGAGCTCCGTTGTAGTCTCTCACGGCACTTTTAGTACTCCCAGTACTCACGGTACTCGTGGGACCTAGATGCCCTTGCAGTGAGCTCAGCTCCGTTGTAGTCTCTCACAGCACTTTTAGTACTGCCAGTACTCGTGGGACCTAGATGCCCTTGCAGTGAGCTCCGTTGTAGTCTCTCACGGCACTTCTGGTTGTAATAGCTCCCCAGCATCAGCTTCTCTCCGCCTTCTGGGCTCCTCCGGTGCCTCGCAGGACGTGATGTCACTCCGTCTCGCGTGAGCACCGCGCTCCCACGTATGACGTCACTAATGCCGGGTGCCGGTAGTCCTCGAGAATTAAAATGTAGCTCCTATCCACTACCGAACACTCGTGCAACACTAAAACACTGAATTAACCACGCCCTACGCGTTCCTCCTTTACGGCTTCGTCAGGGGCTATCTATATATAGATATAGCTATATAGTTGAAGCAGGGGGTCTCCGGAGCTGAACCCCATTAATTTCAGCTCCATGTACCCACTGCTTCCGGAGACAATTACCTGCGAATTAGGTGCCGGCAACTGCTTTCCTCGGCTAACAGGGTTCACAATGTCTGCTGTTCAGATATTTCCTGGTCTGTGAGCCAATTGAAAGCTGTGACTTCATCGCTGCAGCTTCCTATTGGCCCACGTGACGCGGGAGCTTCAAACCTGAAAGCCCTGCTTGCTTAGACAGAGCAGCTCGCGGCACCTAGGTAAGAGGTAAGTATCTCCAGAAGTAGGGGGAAATTAACAGGGTTCAACTCCGGAGACCCTCTGCTTCAATTCAATATTTAAAAAAGAATTAAAAGAATTAAAAAAACTGCTGTCTTGGATGGTTCCTTAAAATCTATACTACCAGGAAGCTATGTGCAAAGCAGGAACTGTTGCCTATAAGGTTTGACTCACAGATAAGTCTTGGAAAAAGGTAGATTCCCTGCCTCGATTCTTGGAAAAGAATAATCGCCCTGCCCGCTTTTGATTAAAGCTTAACAAAACCTGGGGGTTGGGTGAAGGCTTGGCGCTCATCAGTGAGCCCCTGCATTATTTATTTATTTAATGTTTTACCAGGAAGAAATACATTGAGCGTTACCGCTCTGTCCTGGACAGAGTTATGATGACAAATACATGGTTACAAATAGGTAGTGAACAGCATTATACATTATTTATAAAGACATTGCATGAACAGTTAAAGCTAAAATGTTATAGGCGTATGAAAGTTACAGACCAGATTAAAATGTGAGGCATCTTTAGTTTTGAAAGAACTTAGACTGGTGGCAACTTTGCGATTCATAGGTAGATTGTTCCAGTTGTGAGGTGCACGGTAAGAGGAGCGGCCGAATCATTTGTTGAACCATGGGACCGTGGACAGTCTTTTGGAGTCAGGTCTCAGGTGATAAGTGCTGCACATGGTAGGGGTGAGGAGATTGTTCAGATATGCGGGTAGCTTGCCCAGAAAGTATTTGAAGGCAAGACAGGAAATATTAACTTTGAGCCTAGACTCAAGTAATGGCCAATCTAGTTCTTTAAGCATTTCACAGTGATGCGTGTTGTAATTACATTGTAGGACAAAGCGGCATATTGAATTGTAGAGGGTGTGTAGTTTGCTAAGGTGTTTGAGATGCCGTGCCATATACTACGTCCCCATAGTCTATAATTGGTATTAGCATCTGCTGTGCCATGCACTTTCTGACCAGCAGGCTTAGGGAGGATTTGTTCCTATCGTGTACACCTAGTTTGGCTTAGGTTTTGGATGTCAGAGTATCAATGTGCAACTCAAATGGTAAATAGGAGTCAAACCATATGGCCAGATATTTAAAACTAGTGACAGGTGTTAGAATGGTATTCAAGTTGGTTCTGATCTGAAGCTCCGTCATTGGTAGCTTTAGAAATTTAGCCTTGGTCCTAAATACCAGTTACAATCTTGGCAGTGTTTTAAAACAGTTTGTAGTAAAATCCAATTTTCAAGTATCAAAAAATCAGATTGAAGTAGGTTTTCAAGGTCAGAGGCTGAAGCTGTGTGGATATAAGATTGTCTTCTGCATACATGTGTATTGAAGCTCCCTTAGGCTATGCTTAGTGCCGGTGACGATAGATGGAAAATCAAATAGAGATGACTTCCAGCGATCGCGACCAATCCGTCGCGCTTACTAGAAGCGCACGCGACAGCAGCAATGCATGTTTTGCCGCGACGTTGCGTCACTGTCACTAGAAGCGCAGCCTTACAAGCAGTAGATAGATCATTGATGAAGACTGAAAAGAGGAGCCCCAGAACAGAGCCTTGCGGGACACCGCAGGTGATATCCATGGGGTTGGAGTCTGTTACAGGCTCAATGCACCAGAACAAGAGGATTCTCAGGCTAACTGCTTTACAAACCTACTTTTCATCACTAATCAACACACACAAGTCTAACCCACGCCGTCTCTTTTCTGTCTTTGACTCTCTACTCAGACCACCCTCAGCTGCCTCCTCTTCTTCCTCCATCTCACCTCAGGACTTTGCTGACTTTTTTAAGGAAAAGGTGGAGTCCATACGGCAGAACATCCCATCTGTTGCCTCCTCCCATCCCACAATGCTTCCCAACTCTCCTCCTGCCTTTCTTGACTCTTTTTCTGCTATCTCGGAGGAGGATGTATCACTGCTGATCTCCTCTTCTCCCTCTACCACTTGCCCTCTTGATCCCATTCCCTCCCATCTCCTAAAACCTCTTGCTCCTTCCATAATCCCTATGCTCACACAGATCTTTAACTCTTCCCTCTACTCTGGTACCTTTCCTTCATCCTTCAAGCATGCAACCGTTATACCATTACTCAAAAACAGCAAGCTTGACCCTACCTGTCCTTCTAACTATCGACCTGTCTCCCTCCTGCCTTTTGCCTCCAAACTCCTTGAACGTCTTGTATTCTCTCGATTGCTACACTTTCTCAACACCTATTCTGTCCTAGACCCTCTACAATCTGGCTTCCGCACATTGCTCAATCTACTGAAACAGCCCTCACTAAAATAACTGACGACCTCCACGCTGCCAAAGACAGAGGTCATTACACTCTGCTCATATTACTCGACCTCTCTGCAGCATTCGACACCGTGGACCACCCTCTTCTCCTTAACATTCTCCATACTCTTGGTATTCGGAACAAAGCTTTATCCTGGATCTCCTCTTACCTCTCCCATCGTACCTTCAGTGTCTCTTCTGCTAACACCTCCTCCTCCTCTATTGATCTCTCTGTGGGGGTAACCCAGGGCTCTGTCCTGGGACCCCTTCTCTTTTCTCTCTACACTCTCTCTAGGTGACCTAATCACATCTTTTGGGTTTAAATATCACCTCTATGCTGACGACACAAATTTACCTTTCAACCCCTGACCTTACACCTGCTATACAGACCAAAGTTTCTGAATGCCTCTCTGGAATATCAT